>SNQJ01S0039486.1:8083-28464 GCA_010110895.2 Picea sitchensis
GCCAAAAGTCATGTGGGCCCCGTTTGGGTAAGTTGGTGCATCAACTTCCCAGAGTCGTAACTTTTGCATACGATCTCCGTTTTAGGCGTATGATAGCTCGTTGGAAATATCTATCCGAGGCCTACAATGCTTGAGACAAAATAACATCATTAGATGAAATTTTGTGACAACAACATACCCAAAAAAACATCGTTTAGGGCCTCAAAATGGCCCCGGAAGTTCAGGACCCGAAAAAACTGCTAAAAATAGTAAACTGTGCTAAAACTGAAAAACTGAATGAAGCAATGGTGGGGATCCAAGTGGAATATGTGGGTGGCCACCAATATCCACCTGGATCACTTACCTCACATGTAAAATACCTTTGGATGAATTTCAACATTTTGTCAAAACCCTCAACCAAGTGGCTCCTAGGCACTCCCTTGGACAAATTATCTTTTTGATGATTTGGCTTGAGGAAATCTTTAGAAAAGGTTGCATTGAGAGTCATATATTTGAACCACCTTTCACCAGTGTTGGGTATCTCAGTGGCTACTGCAATGGTGGCCTCAGATACCTCTAACTCAAGGGTTCCTACCTTGGTCTTAGTGCTATCAAAGTTTAAAGCAAATTACTTGGCTACGTCATGGTTTCCCCCTGCATATTTTGATAGAAAGTTAGACAACCAACCCTTTGGAAGGCCTCTCTGATAAGAGTCTCAACATCAAATAGGTGCATGTCATAAGGCTCAGTCCTAACTAGACTCCCTCCCTTGTGAGATTTCTTCTGTTGAGGTGTATCCATTTATTGAAGCAGGAGATCAGAAAATCTAATGTTATGAGAGGTATAGGAAACCAAACAAAGACAAAAGTATTTAAGTTTTTGAAAGGTGGTCCTAATTTGGTCTTTTAGGGCTTTCCTCCAATTGATTTTTGAACTAATAAGAGAATGTTTTGATGGCTTAAAAAGGCGGAAAAAACTACTCCGAGAAATGATATGCAAGGAGGCTGCATTGTTCAAGTTTTAGGCTCACATCATGTCACCATACAGGGTCATCATTATTCTATAGGCAAAGGCTCCTAAATTCTTTGTTGCTGATAAAATTTTGAGATGAAATATAGAATGACACAATGAAGGAAAAGGGCTAATGCTGGAGCTGTGAGCATAGAAGATGACACTGGGTTGACACATAAATTGCAGTGCTGGAACAGGGGATCCGTAGCGCAGTTTTGTAGCGGTTTCTGTAGCATAACATAGATAACAAGAGCTAAGAGAATAATGGGCACAAAATCTCTAATAAAAAATTGATTCAATTTCAGTGGAGGAAGCTGACAGTATGCAGATGGATAAGAAATCTATGATAACAGAGGTAAAGGGGCTGGTAGGTGGAAGAAACCACAGTTGGTAGCGCCAGGTTCTACGAAAAGATAAAACATAAACTTAAGTGATCTTCAACAGAGCTTGGATGGCTCAAAAAGTACTTGGAAATCAAAGTTTGATTATTGTTGATCTCTTGAAAGCATGAAGTTGTTTGTAACCACCCAAATCTCCAATTCACCTCGGTTAGCTGGTCTTTTCTCCCCTAATTAGCCAGGACTTGTCATTAGGGGCCTTATAGGGGACCTTGTGACTTCAACATGCTTGTCAATAGTTTCACCCTTACCTTTGTCTTTCTTCTGAACATAAGCTTTGGTCATGACCTCAATAGGCTTCCCAATAGTTTCGCCCTTACCTTTGTCTTTCTTCGAAACAGAAGCTTTGGTCATGACCTCAATAGGATTCCCAATAGTTTCACCCTTACCTTTGTCTTTATTCTGAATAGAAGTTTTGGTCATGACCTCAATATCTAGGAGAACCCAATTTGTCAGGACTTGTCATGCGTTTGACATTCATTTGGAAAAGAGACATTTTCTAGAATGGTTTTAAGTCATGCTATTCCTTCAATGAATTTGGAAAAATGGGGGCCAGAATTTATTGGTCCTATCAACTCACCATCTTTTACAAGTCATGTTTTCATCTTGACCATTATTAATTACTTTACCAAGTGGGCATAAGCTATCACACTTAATAATGTCAAAACAAAACAAGTCATTTCATTTTTAGAAAACAAATTTTTTTCGAGGTTTGGCTTTCCACTTGAAGTTGTAAGTGATAATGGCCTTGCTTTTATTGCTAATAAATTTTGAACTTTTTTCCAACGAAAACCTCATGGGGGAACCCTCGTGCACTTCCTTGCATTCTGTGGAAACAATTTAGTGGAGTTTGCAAATAACAATATGATACAAATTAGTAAAAGTATCATTAGGTAAAAAACATGTGAGTGGCATATCCAACTTATGTATGATTTGTGGGATAACATAACTACTACTAAAATCATTATTGGAGAAACACCGTTTTAGTTGGTTTATGATCAAGAAGCCATAATGCCTATTGAATTGGAAACTACTTCAATGCATTGGGATTTTCAGATTAAAGAGATTGATACTAATCACATGCAACGAAGATAACATTTCCTTGCTTCTCCTAGAAGAACAACATAGTTTCTCCCTACAATTGTTTTTAGGTAAAAAAAATTGGTAAGACACACTTTGACAAGAACGGAAATCTTAAAACTTTTGGTTTGGCTCAACGTGTTCTATTATGGGATTCTACTCACAAGGTCCCCAAGAAACATACAAACTTTAAAAAATGATTGATTGAGCCTTTTATTATTATCTATTATGATCTAGGTAGAGATAGTTGGCGACTCAAATATACCACTGACTCAGAAATTGTCCTACACCTTGCCAATTTTATAGCATTTTCATAGGTCCTGAACTTCTAAAGTGTTTTGGGGCACCTTCTATGCATTTTTTTCATTTGACACGACTTAGAAATATTTTATTATTAGGTCAAACAAACACATAGAACAAAGAATAATCTTTGTAATGGTTTAAGAAACTCCCTAAATTAAGTTCATATGAAAAATTTATGGCCTTGGGAAGCTGATGTATCAACTAGACCTCTTGGGGCCGCATTCCTTTTTCCATAACATCTCCTAGAGTTAAGGTTTGGGATCTTAAGGTTTTAGATTTACATTAAAAGGTAGTTTCAACATATTGTGATAGACTCTTTGTGCATGAGTGTAGACACATCTCTTCTCAAAGATAATCTACCACCACTCTAGCTAGCATGTATTTCTTTACATATTGCAATGTTTTTCACTATTTCATTCATTCATAGAGATTGAGTTTCAATGTATTACTATGCTCGTTGCAATATATCTATGTTATTTCCATTTTTATTAATATATTCATTTCATTACCAAGATAATCTTAATTGGTGGCATTAGAGAAAACCCCTCTTCGTTATTTTCTGTGCATGTCCTCGATGAGGCTAGACTTCCTGAGTTGGTCCTTGATCTAACCGAGCCCAGTGAAGATTTCCCTCGCTGACCCAAGTGACTTACCATGGAAAATGAAAAGAAATACAACCGAGTAGGAGATCCTTTCAATATGTTGCTTTCGAGGAATACCTTGGAATAAATATGAATGACTCCAAATGGTGACAAAGGCATGTTGCTCGAGGAATACCTTGGAATAAATATGAATGACTCCAAATGGTGACAAAGGCACTTTCAATAAGCAATCACTTCAGAGGTATGCCTCTCTTTAAAGCACAAGTCAACCTTGAAATTTATTTGTTTGAAGGCAAGATATATGCATATGATTTTGAGAAAACATTCAATCTACTAGAGGGTTATTACTCCGTTTAAAATTTTATCAAATAGCGAGAATATCACCTTCACTAAGTCCCTTCCCCACGTTAAATATTGGTGGCATATTTACTATGTGCACATGTCAAAGTTTAATTTGACACATTTGAGAAAAAACTTAGTTGGGTGGCTTTTGTTGATTCACCGAAGGAGAAATTATACCATGTTGCAAACTGTTATGACCAATATGAATATGGACAACTTTTCTCTAGGAGAAAGACTGGGTGGTGCTAGAGTACACTTAAACCTTCCATACCTTGCATTCAAAACTAGGTATTAAGGACTCCAAGTAGAACTTAGTTCTAAAATACCATAGTGTCCTACATTGTTACATCCAAACATAAATTAATTTTTTGGACATCTCTTCTCTGGGAGTTGCTTATTGGTATGTTGTTAAGATTGGGAAAAAGTTTTGGTAGAAGGGTAATCAAGAGCTTGGATTTTCAAATCCACCACACCAAAATAATGGTAAAGGCGACCTTAACCATTTAAACAAAGGATAGAGTAAGGATGACTATCCTTAGGACAACTAGTCCAATCCTCATGCAAATAAGAATTATGGGAAGTTGAAGAAGGACATTGTAAAGTGGCATGAGCTTTATAAAATCCCTTGGCACAACACTTATGAATGTCGTTCCAAAAAATCGCTATTGGATAAGTTGAAAGCCTTAGAATCTAATTCTATCTTGGACTTTGATTTTGAGTTAGACAAGGAAAAACATATCATCTACACAAAACCTAGTGTTACCATCAATACCTCAAAGGTTGAGCCAATAGAGCGAGAGGATTCTAAGGAAGGTGAGTGCCTCTCACACTCAAAGATTTTGGTGAAGGGGACTCCACTACATTTTACTATTGAGATAAAAAACTAGAAGAACTTGATCTCAATAAACGTGGTCCATAAATTGAAGCCACCTACCACACCATACCCCCAACTATATGCCACTGATTAGCTAAGTCAGAGATGAGACAATCATGCCAACCAACGACATCATTTGCATGACATCAATCCCTTAAAAGATGAGGTAAACCGTGATGTTTCCTTGCTTGAAATTTGTGATGTTATTTTAGGACAACCATATATGTGAAAGTGTCATGTTGTTTATGAGTCTAGGGCCCTGAATTTCATGATTACTTTGGGAGGTCATCTCTATAGGATACTAGAGGTATCCTTAACTATTTCAATCTCTGTGATCATAATAAAATAGTGCAATAAGGTAAACTTTTAGATTAGGAGATTTGTTCTCTTCATGGTTTAGTCAAAAGGAAAATGGAAGATCATCATGATTGCTTGGGCCTCTACAAGGGGTGTCCTACACAATATAATTAGGTGGACAAGATGGCGGAAGAATATATAGATATCTTAACTTCACTTGTAGGGTTATCTCTACATTGTTAGGTAAAGCATGCCATTGATTTGACATCGGGTTCCCCTCTACCTAACAACCCATTATATTGATGATCTCTTCTAGAGAATGAGGAGATAAAATTACATATTCAAGAGCTAACTAAAAAATGGCTACATTAAACCAAGCTACTAACCTTGTAGGAGCTTGATTATGTTGGTTTAGAATAAGGATGTGACATAGCAATTATGTATTTATTGTGTAGCCCTAAACAAAATCACAGTTAATAACTAGTATCCAATCCCTAGATTGATGATCTTCTGATCAACTCAAGGGGAACAAGTTTTTCAGTAAGATTAAATAGAAGCCAGACTATCACTAAATACTAATCAAGAAAACTAGTGTGTGGAAGACAATATTCATGTATGAAAAAGGTCTCTTTGATTGATTAGTCATTCCTTATAGCTTGACTAATGCCCTAACAATGTTCATGAGGATTATGGATGATAAATTATGACCATTAACCATTCCTTATGCTTGTATATTTGGACGATATCATCATCTTCATTAGAACTTGGGAGGAACATTTGAAGCACATTCAACAAATGTTGAGCACCCCGTGGTAACATAAATTATATGCCAATTTGGAGAAGTTCTCATTCAACATGCAAAAAATTTAGTATTTGAGATACACCATGGATGATTGTCGTGTGCATGTGGATTTGCCCAAGGTCCGGGTCATTTAGGACCTACTAGTCTTGAAGACATTAATAGAGCTCCATATCCTCTTGGGATTCATTGAATTCTATGGTAGGTTTGTGTTTGTGTTCTCTCATTTTTCTTGGCCCTTGAACCAATTGACCAAGGGTGGAGCCAAAGCCAAGCTTGTTTGGGTCAAGGGACAACAGAAAACATTCAAGGATTTGACATGCATGCTCTACTTAGAATTGATCATAATTCTATAGACTTGTAGTAGTTGTTTGAGATTGAGATAGATGCCTCAGATCATGCTATCAATGAAGTCCTCACTCATCATGGACATCCAATGGCCTATCACAAAAATAAATTCTTTGACACGGTTCAAAGGTACCCCACCCATGATAAGGAGATGTAATCCATTATGTAGGCATATAAGTAGTGGAAGAATTATATTTAGGGAAAGAAAATTATCATTCACAATGACCACAAGCCCTTGAAATTCATGTAGATACAAGAAAAGTTATAGAAAGATCACCATTAGAAGTGGTCCCTGTACCTTGAACAATTGCACTTGAATATCAAGTACAAAAAGGGTACCATAAACCAAGTTTTTGAATACCTTAATTGACCTCCATTGTGGCACTAACCACAATGCTTAATTCATATGGATATGAGACTTTTGGGACTAGCCCCAATTGTATAACAATGAGCCTAACTTTGCTACTACATATTAAACATTGGGCACAAGTGAAAAGGTTTGAGACTTTCACCTCCATGATGGAATTCTATGCCATTTGGGCCATTTATCTTTTCCTTTAAGAAAGTATGAGAAGTTGATTTGGGAGATGCATTAAATTCAACTTGTGAGACACTTTGACCTAGAGAAAATAATGGTAGTACTATAGAAATACTTCTACTCACCAAAGCTTTGACAAGACATCAACTAGTATATTAGATCATGCATTTCCTTTGTCATTGCTAAACCGACCATTAAGAAGTAAGGGTTGTACACTCCTCTACCTACTCTATATAATCCTTGGGAGTTAGTATCCATGGATTATATGTTAGTCTTTCCCTCAACCAAGCATGGTAACTAGTGTGTATTAATGGTTATTGATCCATTCTCTAAGATGGCCATTTTGGAACCTTGAAAGAAGAGTATCATGATGAAACCCACTGCTAAGATCTTCTTTGAACAAGTTTGGGTTTATTTTGGGTTGCCATGGACCATTATTTTAAATAGGGACAACATGTTCCTCAATGCCAATGGATAGATAGAGGTGGTCGATGATTGTGCATATAGATAGAATGTAAAACTCCAAGTATCCATGTACATGGGATGAAATCCTTCCTTATGTTCAACATAGATACAATATAACCCTTCATATTTCTATTAGCCACACCCTTTTTCAAGTGTGCCTTGGGTTCCAACTATTGACCCTAATTAATGTAGCTATGCCTATTTCACATACAAAATAATAGTCCTCTCATCTTAGATTGAGATAGACATAGAAACCAAATTTGTTGAATGGATGTAGTACATCCAACAATAAGTTCATGATATTTTTTAAAAAGTCAATGCCAAGGACAAGTAGAGACATGATCAACATCAAGTTCCACACACATTTTAGGTTGGTGATAACGTATGGATGCACTTGTAGAAAGAGCGAATGATATGCCCCCATATGAAGATCATACTACTTTGATATGGGCCTTACACCATGACTAAGATTGTGGGTGAGAATGATTTTGAGTTTAGTATTCCACTTTCCTTTGCCTACACCATGTATTTAATGTGGAGTCGCTTCGACCATATTTTCCACCCCGTTGGACATTGCAGAGGTGGAAGAGAACTTACCCTCTATAAAACTCTAACCCGACTACATTAAATAGGCCACAATCGACCAAATCATGAACACCAAGACAAAGGGCACCCACCAATAGAGAATACAACTCTACTAGGTTGTTAAAGCAAGATAGCTTCTTCACTATGAAAAGTGGTTCACCAATAACCAAATTTAGTAGAAGTTTCTCCATTTGATGGAGTAACTTGACATAATGGAGAACGATTCTTTTTAAAGGAGGAAAATTTATTAGTGTTGATATAGGTTTCCACTAACTGACAAACGGTCCTACATGTTGCTAGTTTTACAACAATTTCAAGGGTCTTGAACTTCTGAAGCATTTTGTAGGTACTTCCCATTCATTTTTGGTGATTGACATGGACTGAAAAAATTTAATTGGCAGGATGACCATATGTATAGAGCCAAAAGTAAGCTTTTTTAAAATCTAAGAACCACCCTAAATAGATTTCGTATGTGAAAGTTGCAGCCATGGGAAATTGCCATATCAACTAGGCTCCTTCGACTCACATTCCTTTTACCAACTCATTTCCTAGGGTTATGGTTTTTTTATCTTAGGGCTTTATAATTTATACTAAAAGGAATTTTCAATGTCTTGAGATGGGATTTTTGTGAATGAGTGTATCCAACACATCTCTTCTCATAGATAATCTACTAATCTAGCACAATTCTAGACAATTTGTATTGCCTTACATATTGTAGTGTTTTGACTATTTCATTCATTAATAGAGTTCATGTTTCACTAAACTATTAGGCTCTTTGCAATGTCTCTATGTTATTTCACATGTTACTGCTATCTTTATTTTGTTCTCAACATAATCCAGATCATATTACATATAGAATAATACTTATCATTTAAAAGATGATCATGAGTAGTTATTCTCCCATATAGTGAATGGGTCCAACCTTAAATCCTCTATTTTATTCTTCAACTGATTAATCATCCTCTAAAAATTTAATATAAATAAAAGCATAAAATAGTTCATAGGTCCAAATATGGTTGAGTTACCTTGGGGTTACCAATTTATATTATGGTTTGTGTTTGAGTTTCCCTCCATTTGGATATTTTGGGGAAGAGGGGGGATGTGTGTGTGTGTGTGTGTGGCAAGGAACATATTTAGAATTTTCATAAATGTATATGTCGTATGGAAAGTTATTATTTATCCTTTCCCCATAACTGGTGAAGGGCTTGTTTCAAAGGTGGGGAATGGGACCAGAGTTAGGATGTGAGAGGATCCATGGGTTAGAAGTGGTATAGAGTTTAGGCTTCTGGATCACATTCTTCAATTTTTGAGGGACAAAGGATTTTATAATATTTCTCAAGTTGTTGGCCTTGGATTGACATCTATATGGGGCTAGGAGTAGTTTTTAGCAAATAAGATTAAGTTTAGGGGTGATGATGCTAATGCTTGGGGGTCTTTTGTTGCAAAAATCAAGTCTGACCATGTCAAGATTTATGAAAAAGAGGATAGATTTGTCACTTATCTAGTATAAAACCCTACCAAGGAGTATCCTCCAAAGGTTGGGTATATTTATTTTAGCTCAAAAAAGGAGTAAATGAATCCTATGTGGTAGTGGGGGAAAATTGGGAAATTTGAGTGTCCATCCAAATCTTGTATCTTTGCGTGGCTGGTCTTGAATAACAAATCCTTGACCTAGGATATCTTCAAAAGAGGAATAGATTCGGTCATGGAATATACCCTCTCTATAAGTCATATGAGGAATCCAATATTCATATTTTGATGGATTGTGCTTACTCATTACAAGTTTGGAAAAATCTTGAAGGTTTGATGGGGTTAAGGGATGTGTAGTTTGGTGATTCTATGGAAGAGGGTTTAAAAGGTTGGTGTGGAAATTTAGGCATGAAGGAATATAATGCACTTCCTGTGATACTGGCCCAGGGTATTTGGATTTCTAGGAACACTAGTCTATTGGAGGATAGGTCCATTCCCCCAATTTAGTGTGCATCTTAGTGTCTTTGTATTTTGAAGAGCTTCCCCCAAATGAAGTAGGAGAAGCCTCTTAGGTAGATTGTTTAAGAGGTTGTGGATATATATGGTGCATGGGCCTAATAAAGGTGATCCCAATAACTATGGAGAAGGGGGGGTTATATTCATCAGTGATGTGCACATTCTAAATTTTTGAGTTGGATCGGGGCATGGTACAAACAACTATGTTGGACTTATGGAATTAAAGCTTATTTTATCTTTGGAAGGTGAAAAGGGAGTCTCAAAGATTCAAATTTTAGGAGACTCCTTGAATGTTATAAAGTGGTTAAGGGGTGATAAAAATTGTTTAAATTATTTGTTGTACCCATTGCTTGAGGAAGTCTATGATATCAAATATGTTTTAATCATATCTTTTTATTCATGTCTACAGGGGAAGAAATTATACTATTGATGTTTTATCTAAAGTTGGAGTATAAATGGTTTTTGGTTAGTGGTTCATTTAGAAAGAGATACACAGACAAGTGTTTGAATATTATCATCCTCATTTTTATGAATGATTTACTATATTCTGCAGTGGCTATAAGATGACGCTTTCACGAGTTTTCTTTATTTTTCATAATTCTATTTAGACTTTCTTTGTATAGAATGTTGTAATAGGGTTTATACTCTATGGTAATGGTTATCATGAACTCTTGATTTTGTGATTACCTTTTTAGGTTTCATAATTTTTTTTGGACTTTGGAAAATTTGAGGCTAGTTAGATGGGAAAGTAATGTATGGAATTTTTTAAATATTTTGGTTGATGTAAACAAATTTTTTTGTTGGTGTAGATAGTTGATGTTGCTTTGTTGGTTTATGAAATTCTACCATAGCATTTTGAAAATGTAATCTTTTCCTGTGAGATAAATTTTTTTTTTTTTTAGGGAAAAATGTGTTTTCCATGGAAAAAGCTCCCCAAGGAAACCCTTTAGGTGTTTCCTCACATTCCACGAATGTCACCCAGGGTAAATGTTGTCGGTGGACAACATGTACACCTAGCCACAATGGAGCTAGGTGGATTTGACCTCATGAACACCTTGATTATTACAAATTTGGCATGGCAAGTGAAACCACTTAATCTAATCCTGGGGCTCATGTGTGTCTACACACACATGTATGTATGTATATGTGTTGGTTGCGGAGGTTGGTTATCTTCCCAATTTAGAGGTATTGTTTTAGCCACTTTATATCCTAGACCCTAGCAGGGGTTTTGTATTACATTCTTTTCACTATTAGTCTTGGGTGTTATTACATTACACTGGGTGCAGTGAGGGGGGGGACCCCTGAGCAAAAATTTTCACCCATGAGAATTTTTTTTGGGTGGCTTTGGCACATGGTTTTCGGCCAATGGTTTTCTAACTCTAGTTAAGGAATTAAGGTTGCAATCTAATCCAGGTCAATGGATTGGGGATTTTGGATGTTGTGGGATCCTATATATTATATTGTATTTTCATAGTCAATCTGGTCTGTTCATTATTAGGTCACATATTTCACGATAGAGGTTATGTTGGTACTTTTTTACCCTAGAAGTCAACCCTTTTTTTAAAAAGGGAATTGTATTGCGGCTATGTATGGTGAGATATTGTAGTGTGTATGCGAGAGGAAACCATGAGAGAGTGAAGAGGAGGTTGCAATATATGTGCTACAGGTGTTATCCCTTCATTTTGCTAGATGAAATAAAGGACATACTAGATGTTTCTTTGTGGACGTAGCCCATATTGGGTGAACCACGTATATTGGTGTCTCTCTTGTATTGTGTTCTTCTATGTTTTATTTCTGCATTCATTTCATTTTGTTTTATTATTATTGCTCTGTGATCCTATTCGTAACAACTAGTATCGGAGATGAAGGTCTATTTCACTGATAAACTTGCAAGAAACGAGGGTTCTTGGTTCGAGTGACCTCAATGGTGGAGGAATGAAAGTTTAAGGTCGAGAAGTTTAACGGCCAAAACCACCAGTTATGGAAGATGAAAATGGATGAATATCTATATTAGAACATTTTTTACAATTGGGCGAAAAAGAAAAGAAGTTGATGACTATGAAGGATGAAGAATGGGAGGTTCTTGAAAAAAATGTACTAGGAACAATACGGTTGTGCATAGTAGCATCGATGACTTTCAACATTTCAAAAGAAAAGACAATGGAATATCTGATGAAGGCATTGGCTAAACTGTATGAAAAACCTTTAACCTCCAACAAGATATTTCTTATGAAGCATTTATTTAATATGTATATGTTAGAGGGTGGGTCTGTTGCTGATCATTCAAATGAGTTTAACACGATCACCAATCAGTTAAGTTAAGTAGGATTAAACTTTGATGATGAGGTTAAGGATCTTTTGATTTTGTGTTCACTGCAATAAATATGGAATGGGTTGGTCATGGCTGTCAATAATTTTGTCTCTAGTTCAAACACTTTTAAACTTGATGATATTGTTGGTGTTATCCTTAGCAAGGAAATGCGATGGAAAAGCACAAGTGAGACATCAGGTAAATCTTTGACTATGGAGAACATGGGAACACAAAGGGAGAGAGGAAATGGCCCAGGGAATCATGGGAAGTCTAATAAGGGAAGATCCAAATCCATAGGGAGGATGGAATGTTGGAATTGTGAGAAGAAAGGAAAAATGAAGAAATCTTGAAATATTGTAACTGCAAAGAGTATTCTATTTATTATTGAGTTATTATTCATCAGATCAATCCCATTTTGTGGATTGATCATGTCAGGATTTGTACTTGACCAAATCCCCTTTTGTGGATTGGTCAAACCCTAATTATATTATGCTAATTAAGAAGTCGGCCCCCATGCCTAATTAAAGTGGTTTTACCCACTAAGAAGAGAAGTCGGCCCTACCCAGTGTTCACTCACTCATTCACTCATCAATTGCACAAGTTTGGAGAGCTACAGTTGGGAGAAGAAGGAAGAGAGAGGTGCATTGCTCAGTGTTGGATATTCTCTAGTGTTTTGGTTTATTGTCTTGGCATTGTATTGGCTATCTATATTAAGGAAGTTTTTGCTGGGTTTTCTCCCCCATGAGGGTTTCCCAGAATAAATGGTGTGTATCTTGTGATTGTGTTTCTCTCAATGATCCTATCTATGCTATTGTTATCTAGTAAATTGAAAAGAAACTTAATAGCTGCTCTAAAATTAACATGGTATCAAATCCAAATTGAAGAGAGAACGTTTCATTGGATAAGCAAAAACGTCACTGTTGCCGTACAAGAAAATTAGGGTTTTTTATTGGAGAGGAATTTCAGCCTAAAATTAATCAAGGAAGTGTGCCCTAGCCTAGAGAACTCATTGGCAGCTTGAGCACGCTTTTCCAGTGGACATAACTCTCGGAAAGTGAAACCCTATTTTTCACTAGTACCAAAAAACCAGAAAATTAGAACCGATACCAGAAGTACCAGTCCAGATTTCCGTAGGTCAAATTTGAAAGGGACAAATTTAGATTTTCTGAAATCTGACTACACTATCCTACTCGCCTCATCCAAGTGCACCTCTTGGTAAGTTCAGATTTAATTTCCGAGCACTTTCATTTTTTGGTCATTTTCCCAGCTCCAGGTCAAGATGTCTGCAAGCACCAAGCTTGTTGATCTTTCAAGAGAATGATCTTTCAAGATGTATCAAGGAAAATGTACTAGAACCTACAGATGCTACAACTAAAGTAAATCACCAGAAGGATATGGTTAGGGCCAAAAGAATCATTGTAGACTTTATTAAAGATCACTTGATCCCTCAAGTGGCCTCCAAGAATACTCCAAAATAAATGTTTGATGCCCTAACCAAGATGTATGAAGGAAATGATATCAACTGGAAGATGAATCTAAGAAACCATCTCAAGAATACAAAGATGCAGAAAGGAGAAACCGTACATGACTACTTCTCTAGGGTTTCTCAATTTAAGGAACAACTAGAAGAAATTGGAGACAACTTGAATGAATATGAACTCATATTAATAGCTCTTAATGGTATCATAGGACTTTGGGATGCCTTCATCCAAACTATTTGTGCCAGAAAGGAAAAGCTACAATTTGACAGTCTTTGGGAAGAATGTGTCCAAGAAGAAGAAAGAGTAGCTAACTAAGAAGCAATACTTTCAAGGGATGAATATCAAGCCCTAGTTGCTCATGCTAAAGGAGGAAATAAAATGTCTTATTTCAAGAAGGAGACCCACCTACATGAGAAATCTCACTCCCCAAACAGATTCAATCATTCTCATAAAGAATCTCACCTTCTAAGGAGATTCCAGAAGTTTCAGAAAGGTCAAAGAAGAGAAAAGGATTTCTCATCCTACCAATGTTACCATTGTGACAATATGGGACATATTGCTAAGAATTTTCTAGATAGAAGTGAAGAATACAAGAAGAGAAACAAGAGGCACCATGCCCATGCAATTGAAGATGAAGAGCCACCCATGAAGATGTTTAAAGAAAAGATTGAAGACTATGTCTTAATCTCTTCCCTCTCAGGATCAATATCACATGGAGAGGATACTTGGCTCATAGATAGTGGTGATTCAAAGCACATGACAGGTCAGAGATACATTCTCTCTAGCCTTACTGAAAAAAACTTTCCCTAGAAAGTTATACTTGGAGATGATTACCAGTACCCTATCAAAGGAGTGGGAGAGTCCAATTACAAACTTGATTCATGGATCCCAATGAAGATGAATGATGTACTATATGTACCAGGTTTGACAAAGAACTTACTTTATATCTCAACTTTAGATAAGAAATGCTTCAGGATTTCATTCATAGATGGTGAAGTCCTCATGTGGCCTAAAGGCAAAACCATAGAAGATGCAATTGTTATTGGAACATAAGAAGGTGGCCTATATAAATTAAAAGGTCACTCAGAAGCAGCCTTAACACACTCCACCGAGAGTCCATGTGAACTTTGGCATAGAAGACTATATCACATCAAGTACCAAACATTACCATATGTGAGCAAGGTAGCTACAGGTCTACTAGAATTCAAGGTTGACCATGAAGGTGTGTGCAATTAATGTGCATAAGAAAAGAACATCAAGAACCCTTTCTCGAAGAGCGACAATAAAGCAGAAGGAGTCTTAGAGCTCATCCACACAGATGTATGTGGCCAAATGCCATCAACCTCCTTTAGTGAGTATGTATACTATGTATATTTTATTAATGACTATTCTAGCAAGACTTGGGTTTACTTCTTGAAATCAAAAGACGAAGTGTTTGGAAAATTCAAGGAATTCAAAGCTTTGATAGAGAATATCTCTGAAAGAAATATCAAGACACTTAGGTCAGATAATGGAGGAGAATACACCTCAAAAGAGTTTGTAAAGTTTTGTAAAGATGCCGAGATTAAGAGGGAGCTCAACACTCCCTAAAATCCTCAACAAAATGGTGTAGCAGAACTATAATGGAAGCTGTGAAGACTATGNCAGTTGGGAGAAGAAGGAAGAGAGAGGTGCATTGCTCAGTGTTGGATATTCTCTAGTGTTTTGGTTTATTGTCTTGGCATTGTATTGGCTATCTATATTAAGGAAGTTTTTGCTGGGTTTTCTCCCCCATGAGGGTTTCCCAGAATAAATGGTGTGTATCTTGTGATTGTGTTTCTCTCAATGATCCTATCTATGCTATTGTTATCTAGTAAATTGAAAAGAAACTTAATAGCTGCTCTAAAATTAACATGGTATCAAATCTAAATTGAAGAGAGAACGTTTCATTGGATAAGCAAAAACGTCACTGTTGCCGTACAAGAAAATTAGGGTTTTTTATTGGAGAGGAATTTCAGCCTAAAATTAATCAAGGAAGTATGCCCTAGCCTAGAGAACTCATTGGCAGCTTGAGCACGCTTTTCCAGTGGACATAACTCTCGGAAAGTGAAACCCTATTTTTCACTAGTACCAAAAAACCAGAAAACCAGAACCGATACCAGAAGTACCAGTCCAGATTTCCGTAGGTCAAATTTGAAAGGGACAAATTTAGATTTTCTGAAATCTGACTACACCATCCTACTCGCCTCATCCAAGTGCACCTCTTGGTAAGTTCAGATTTAATTTCCGAGCACTTTCATTTTTTGGTCATTTTCCCAGCTCCAGGTCAAGATGTCTGCAAGCACCAAGCTTGTTGACAAGTTAGAAGGTGTGGATAATTTTCATTCTTGGAAGTATAGGATTGCACTCATTCTTAAAGAGAATGATCTTTCAAGATTTATCAAGGAAAATTTACTAGAACCTACAAATGCTACAACTAAAGAAAAACACCAGAAGGATATGGTTAGGGCCAAAAGAATCATTGTAGACTTTATTAAAGATCACTTGATCCCTCAAGTAGCCTCCAAGAATACTCCAAAATAAATGTTTGATGCCCTAACCAAGATGTATGAAGGAAATGATATCAACTGAAAGATGAATCTAAGAAACCAACTCAAGAATACAAAGCTGCAGAAAGGAGAAACCGTACATGACTACTTCTCTAGGGTTTCTCAATTTAAGGAACAACTAGAAGAAATTGGAGACAACTTGAATGAATATGAACTCATCTTAATAGCTCTTAATGGTATCATAGGACTTTGGGATTCCTTCATCCAAACTATTTGTGCCAGAAAGGAAAAGCTACAATTTGACAGTCTTTGGGAAGAATGTGTCCAAGAAGAAGAAAGAGTAGCTAACCGAGAAGCAATAATTTCAAGGGATGAATATCAAGCCCTAGCTGCTCATGCTAAAGGAGGAAATACAATGTCTTATTTCAAGAAGGAGACCCACCTACATGAGAAATCTCACTCCCCAAATAGATTCAATCATTCTCATAAAGAATCTCAACTTCTAAGGAGATTCCAGAAGTTTCAGAAAGGTCAAAGAAGAGAAAAGGATTTCTCATCCTACCAATGTTACCATTGTGACAATATGGGACATATTGCTAAGAATTGTCTAGATAGAAGTGAAGAATACAAGAAGAGAAACAAAAGTCACCATGCTCATGCAGTTGAAGATGAAGAGCCACCCACGAAGATGTTTAAAGAAAAGATTGAAGACTATGTCTTAATCTCTTCCCTCTTAGGATCAATATCACATGGAGAGGATACTTGGCTCATAGATAGTGGTGATTCAAAGCACATGACAAGTCAGAGATACATTCTCTCTAGCCTTACTGAAAAAAACTTTCCCTAGAAAGTTACATTTGGAGATGATTACCAATACCCTATCAAAGGAGTGGGAGAGTCCAATTACAAACTTGATTCATGGACCCCAATGAAGATGAATGATGTACTATATGTACCAGGTTTGACAAAGAACTTACTTTATATCTCAACTTTAGATAAGAAAGGCTTCAGGATTTCATTCATAGATGGTGAAGTCCTCATGTGGCCTAAAGGCAAAACCATAGAAGATGCAATTGTTATTGGAACATAAGAAGGTGGCCTATATAAATTAAAAGGTCACTCAGAAGCAGCCTTAACACACTCCACCGAGAGTCCATGTGAACTTTGGCATAGAATACTATATCACATCAAGTACCAAACATTACCATATGTGAGCAAGGCAGCTACAGGTCTACCGGAATTCAAGGTTGACCATGAAGGTGTGTGAAATTAATGTGCATAAGAAAAGAATATCAAGAACCCTTTCCCGAAGAGCGACAATAAAGAATAAGGAGTCTTAGAGATCATCCACTCAGATGTATGTGGCCAAATTCCATCAACCTCCTTTAGTGGGTATGTGTACTATGTATATTTTATTAATGACTATTCTAGCAAGACTTGGGTTTACTTCTTGAAATCAAAAGACGAAGTGTTTGGAAAATTCAAGGAATTCAAAGATTTGATAGAGAATATCTCTGAAAGAAATATCAAGACACTCAGGTCAGATAATGGAGGAGAATACACCTCAAAAGAGTTTGTAAAGTTTTGTAAAGATGCCGAGATTAAGAGGGAGCTCAACACTCCCTAAAATCCTCAACAAAATGGTGTAGCAGAACTATAATGGAAGCTGTGAAGACTATGATCCATGATCAAGATCTTCCAATGCACTTATGGGAAGAAGAAACAAGGACAACATTGTATGTACAAAACATATTATCCCATAGTGCACTTGGGTTCAAAACCCCCTAAGAAATCTTCTCCGGAAAGAAGCCAGTAGTAAGCCATCTCAAGATATTTGGTTGTCCAGTGTTTGTACACATTCCGAAAGAGAAGAGAACCAAGATGGACCCTTTAGGAAAGAAGGGAATATTTATGGATACTGTGAGGTATCAAAGGCCTTCAAAATTTATATACCAGGTTACCATCACATTGAGATCAACATAGATGTAACCTTTGATGAAGATGCAACACTCAAGAAATCAAGAAGATGCCATCTTAAAGAAGTATATGAAGAAGAGCCTTTAGCTCCCAGAGTTTCATAACCAGTAAGGGAAATCACAGTTTCCCTTGATGATGAGATTCATGAAGATCAGGATATGATAGAATCTCAAGAACCTCCCCATATGACGATCTCTCACAAGAGAAAGCCAACACGAGCGAGGGAACTTATTCAAGATGGAGAGAAGTATGGTGATCTCGAAGATACCATGAGACAAGTCACGGAACCCAAGCCATTCTCCATTTATATGGCTTTGATGTGTAATCTTTTAGAGAAGTAGCCTACTTGCTTTGAAGAATCCATTCAGAAGAAAGAATGGGTAGATGCCATGACAGAGGAATGCCAATCCATTATAAAGAATGATGTATGGGAAATAGTTCCTAGACCGAAGAGAAAAGATGTGGTATCTTCCAAATGGCTATACAAGATAAAACATGCTGTTGATGGAAGTATTGAGAAATATAAAGCAAGGTTTGTAGCTCATGGCTTTTCTCAAAAGGAAGGCATTGACTATGAAGAGACATTTTCTCCTGTAGCCAGATACACTTCTATCAGAACCATCATAGCCCTTGCAACTAAGATGAAGTGGAAGTTACCCCAGATGGATGTGAAAACAACCTTCTTGAATGGTGTCATTGAAGAAGAAGTGTATATAGAACAACGTCAAGGGTTTGAAGTAGAAGACAAAAAGACTCATGTATGTAGATTGAAGAAGGCTATGTACGAATTGAAGCAAGCTCCTAGAGATTGGTATGGAAGAGTTGATAGTTTCCCGACGAGCTTGGGCTTTACCAAGAGTAAAGATGATTCTAACCTTTACTTCAAGGTTATGAATGATGAGCCTGTTATATTGTTGTTGTATGTGGATGACTTATTCTTAATTGGAGAAGAAAATCTCACCACTGATTGTAAGAAGAAGCTCGATGCAGAACTTGAGATGAAAGACCTAGGCCTAATGCACTATTTCTTAGGCCTTTAGGTTTGATAAAGGCGAGAGAAGATCTTCCTTAACCAAGGGAAGTATGCGATTGAAATACTGAAGAGGTTTGATATGTTGGAGTGTAAATCCATGAATACACCCATGGAAACAAAGTTGAAGCTCCTGGTTGATACTTCGTCAGAATTGGTTGATGCTACACTATACAGACAAATCATTGGATCATTGATGTATCTGACGAACACCAGGCCAGACATATGTTTTGCTGTGAACACCTTGAGTCAATATCTGGTAGAACCCAGATGTGTTCACCTTATTGCTGCAAAACACGTGATGAGATACCTTAAGGGTACGTTGGACTTTTGTCTCTGTTATAATGGAGATCATGACTTCAGACTGATTGGTTATACCAATTTATATTGGGCAGGAAGTGTCTTTGACAGAAAGAGCACTTCAGGATGTTGTTTTAGTTTAGGGTCAGCCATGACTTCATGGCAGAGTAGGAAGCAATATAGTATTTCTCTCAACACAACATAAGCATTATATTGCTACATGTTCCGCTAGTTATGAAGCTATATGGCTACATAAGTTGTTGACAGGTCTATTTGATCTAGAGATGGAAGCAACCGTAATTCTATGTGATAACCAGAGCTGCATAAAAATGACAGAGAACCCTGTGTTCCATGACAAGTCGAAGCACATGGAAATCTGGTATCTCTACATTCGTGATATGGTGCAGAGGGGAGCCATAAAGTTCCAATATGTTGGCACAGATGAGTAGGTTGTATATGTGTTGACCAAACCTCTATCTCGTGTAAAGTTTGAGCACTTTCGAGACAATCTTGGTATAGTCCGAAAGGACCTCCCTCGACAGGGGGAGTGATGCTGATGATACTATGGTATCCTGACCAATAACACATAGCTCAATTAGGATTTTATATCATAGGGGACTGATCATCACTGGACAGATCCCGAAGGTCCGGTAAGGATGGTTTGTCAGAGTACCTGTGCATGTATATGCTAGCTATGGTCAGTAGTGGTAGCTCCATTAGGATTTTTATAATCCGAGGGAATCTTATGATTCCTGGGCAGATCCTAAAGGTTCGGTAAGGACGATCTGTCAGAGTAACACATGGTAGATCTGTTAGGATTTTATATCCTAGGGAATCTTATGATTCCTGGACAACTCCTTAGGGACTATCAAAGTACCAAAAAATGTTGTTACACCTGCCTCTTTCTGTTGCTCCATGATGATGATGATGTTGTTGCTCTATCCTTCGTGTTGTGATGATGTTGTTGCTCCAGCCTCTGTGCTGTAATGATGATGTTGTTGTTAATGTTATTATTGATGATGACGATGTATTAATGTTATACTAATTGAAGTTGATGCAGATGATGATGATGCCATTACAACTCCATGTTGTGGATGATGATATTGATGATGAGAAAAACTTTCGATGATTTATAGATATGCCAGTC
>SNQJ01S0039486.1:60744-71490 GCA_010110895.2 Picea sitchensis
CCATTTTTACTTTTGAATGAAGATAACAAAGGAAAATTGACCCAATGCATGGTGTGGACATTGTTTGCAATTCCCTGTTATTGTGTTTTTCATGAATGAATGAATTTCGTTATGAGTAGATGGAACTATGAATGTTAGTATAAGTTTCAATTGTTTCTCTTCTATCGAATCAGTGCAAGGTGTGCACATAGAATGCAAGGAGTGCATTGACGGGATTTGTTTCAGTTCCGAAGCTCAGAAGAGATAGGATGAACTTTCCCTTTGCAAGGAGTGCAAAGTAACTGCTGCAAGGCGTGCACAGTCGTTCGCAAGAACTCAAACCTTGCGTAAGAATCGGTTGCAAGGTGTGCATCGAGCAAAAGGAGAATGCGAGGAGGGCGAGAAGAATTTATTTTCAAGAAATCCTTCAGATTCGAGTTATCAAAAATCCTTGAAATGCAAGGAGTGCACGGGAAGTTGAAACCTTCATGAAGGCCAAGCTCATGAGGGATAGCATTTTTTAGAAGTGTAGTCAAGGTCTGAGAGACGTACTTGCAGAAGGTTCAAAGGTGAAGAACTTTGAAGACTTTCAAAATCTTCTAAGTCGGAAGAAATCAGAAGCTCAGGAGGAGGAGCGACAGTGACCGTTGGATCACAACGCAAAGGATCAACAATCATCTGATCAGAACAAAGTGCACGATCTTTAATGCTTCGCACGCATAGGAGAGAGAACTCATCAAGGTTTGGGACTTGATATTTCCGAAACCCGAAGAGCTGGAAAGCCGAAGTGAAATCTCAGTCATTCGATCATCCGAAGAAAACTTGAGTCGTCAGATCGTCTGAAGTGAACCTCAGGTGTCAGATCAACCAAGTGAATTTGAGCTGTTAGATATCATGAGCTCAGGAGAGAGCGAGTTTGAAACTTGAGATTCCCGAAGCGCGAAGAGCCGGAGAGTCGAAGATAATCTGGACCGTTAGATCCAGAAGGGTACGTGTCGGTGGGTTGTGAGATCTAGAGGAAGGCAAAGGTGAAGCGTTGAAACACCTGAAGCACGAAGAGCTGAGAGCTGTCGATATGTAAGTGGACACTTGGCAACAAATCACGAGCTCCGGGAAAATTGTAGTGGGGTTTCAGTTTGAGAACTGAGATCATCGAATCCCGAAGAACTGAAGACCCGAAGTGAATATGGGTCGACAGATCTAGAGGAGACATGGCGTGAATCCGTGGACTATGGGTAAAGTTCTGAAGTGATTCGTAGCCATCGTATCTGAGAGAGACGTGGCATAAAAAACCTTCGGATAAAAACCATTTGGAAAAGGGCGAAGTTTGAGATTTGAGATCTCAAAAATCCGAATACCCGAAGGAGATCTCGACCGTTGATCGAGAGGAGGGCCACAGGACCATTGATCTGAGTTGAAAGGTCAAACACCCAAAGTGGAAGCATGACTGTTGATTGAGTAGGATAGGTGTCTGAAGATTGTTAACTCCAGAATATTGGAGTATGGAGGAAAGCGGGGTTTGATATTTGGGAAACCCGAAGTCCGGAGACCTACATAGATCATAGTTGTTGATTTAAGGGAACATGTGTTAGTAGATATTCTTCTCTAGAAGACTGCCCTACAAAGGAAACTAAGGTTTGAGATCCGAGAATTCCGAAGTCCTGAATTCCAAATCGACCATAGCCGTCGATCTGGGAGGAGGAGATCCAAACCGTTGATCCCAAGAAATAAATCTAGGTCGTCCATTCGAGAGCACTGTCAAGATCGTGATATTGACGATCATCTCGCATTTCGGGGACAAAAATTGCTCGACCTTTACGAGGTTGAGGGCATGCCGAAATCGAGACCACGGTTTTAGAGAAAAGACATGTGGAGGCTCAGGGTGAATATTGAGGAAAAAAGCAGTTTGACCCCAACCCAGTCTTGAGTGCACCCGAAATCGCGTGTAGGCGTGAGGTCATCGCCCAAGGTCACATCTGAGGAGGGGTCGAGAGAAAAGGCACTAATGCCAATTCTGAGATTTCACAGAATGCGAAAGGAAAGGTTGTGAGTATCGTGAAGTCTGCGCAGGGAGCCGAGAGGACCTATGTCTAATACAGAACAAAGCCATCAAGGTTTTAGAGAGTCATTCGATTCCAGAATCAAAGATCATGACCGGGAGGTCGCGCAACCCTTAGGAGAGAAGGGGGTATGCACCACCTTGATAGGATGACTCCATCTAAATGTGTTATATGGATGTGATTTCAATTCCCAAAATGTAAAAAATTGTTACCACTATATCCTCTTTGATATTATATTTCCAACGAATTTCAAATTTCCTCAATCAAACCTTCCATTCAAAAGTTATGCCAATTTGAAGATAACGAACTTTTTAAAGCATGTTTTGAGGAATTTTTTTGTAGGCTGACCCCATACATTATGTATCTTTGAAATTGTTGTGTCTTTGAGTTTTAGTTTTCAGCATGTGATATTTTAATATTTCCTCTATACATTGCCACAAATCTCATCCAATTTCTAGTCTCAAAGATAAAGTTAGGTCCAAGATACCAAATCTGTTATTTTTGGTGTCTTTTAGGTGAGAGAATCTGCGTTGACTACCACACCACCAATTTTTTGGATCTTGTTATGAAATTTGGACCTAAAGTATGAAACATCTCAATCCTTACTATATCTAGTCCCACAAGTGGCACTAAATTTGGATCTTAAAATATTCATATATGCATTTTGCATTGAAACCACATGTTTAGGCCTAGTTTTTGGACTAGAAAAAACCCTAACTTATATGGCTTGTACCTACTAAATTATATTTAATTGGAATCTACAATTTTGGCCACATATACTTCTTTATTTCTTCTCTCCAATCCCACAATTTCCATATAAATCCAATATTCAAAAAAATGTTTTAGTGAAAAATATGTAGTGGCTCATTTGAAAGTGTGGATACAAGGATCGTTAGTCATGATACCAAATGGTGTGATCCAAATAGTGAAATAATATGAACACAACTGAATTTAGTAATACCATGCCAAAATAGACTTAAAGAGTGATAAGAGAGAAGCCTCTTTGATAGGGGAACCTCCTATTACAAGATATAAATGCATATGATAAGATGATAATTCAAATGGGTATCCTTAAGGTATACATAAGAGATATAGAGGGATAGAATTAATTTGTGGTAGGGCTTAGGGTCTAAACGTGAAGCTCATTTTAGGTGCTTTTGTTCCTCAATCTTAGGATTAAGAGTTGAAAAACATAGGGTTGATTATAAATGTGAATTATTGTCTCCTTACCAAGGATGTAATGTTCCCATTGCTTGAGTGATTGAACCAAGGCATATAAATCTTTATCATATGTCTTATAGTCATGTTTTGGAGCCAAAAGTGTTTTTGAGTGATATGCATATGGGTGCCCTTCATGCTTAAGAACGATGCCTATGGAATAATCCAAGGCATTGATCTCTATCCCAAAGGGTTGAGACAAATTTGGAAGAGAAAGAACTGGAGTTGAGAAAATGAATTCAATGAGTTTCTTAAATGCATTAGTTTCTATAACATTCCACGAGAAATCATTTCAATAGAACATTGATACTGAAGTGGTTGAGCAATGTGAGGGAAATGCCAGATGAATTTTCTATAGGAATTGATCACACCACCAAGGGAACTCTTTAGATATGTAGTATTAGAGCGAGTGGAATAATCTTAAAATAATTTGACCTTGGGTGGATTTGCATGCACACCACTGTGTTGTAAAACCCAAATATTGAATGAAATTTTATCCTACGAAGGAGTTCTTCATTTTTGTTTGCAATTTATGTTGCCAAATAAGGCCAAGAGAGATTTGGACATGTTTATTATGGTCTTCTAGTTGAGTATGTAGATGAATTTGTCATCCAATATACCAATATAAATTTACCCAAATGTGGTTCAAATATGTCAATGATGATTCTAATGAATGTGGTTTGAGAATTAGTAAGACCAAAAGGCATGACTAGCCACTTAGAGCCCATAGTTAGTTTTGAAAGTTGTTTTCTAATCATTAGAAGTGTTCATACATACTTGATGATAGAAAAAATTTAGATAAATCTTGTTGAAATATTTAACTCCCTTCAACCAGTCTATGAGATCATTAATCCTTGGTAGTGAGTATCAAGTTTTCACAATGACCTTCTTCAATGATCTATAATCTATGCACACTGTCCATTATTCTTGTTCTTTCCTGGGTACAATGAGAATTGGAGAACCACAAGGACACATGATAATACATATCTTACCATATTCAAGAATCCTTTTCAATTATGTCCCAATTTCTACATTCTTGATAGGTGCGGTGCAATAGGCAAAAGAATTGGGAAGTGAAGAAATTGGACCCATATCATTGTTGTGTTGGATGGTGCAAAGAGGAGGTAGATTTGTAGATTCTTCAAAAAAAATAAATACAAATCTACATAACTTGAATATCAAAAAGATGAATCTTCCCTATGTTGTCTTCCTTGGCTGGTCAAACAACACCAAGTGATAAGAACTTATGGAGAGTGACCTATTTTACTATTGGATTTCCAAAAAGTAAAGGAGTGTTGGGCATTGAAGAAGAAAATGTAAGTTTTTATACTTTATCATGTTCTTGGAGCCAATAGGTGTTGTACATTCCATCATAAATGGTAGGAAAATCATACTGATAAGGATGCCCAAGGATTAATTTAGAACAATCTACAGGAGTGACAACACATTGAACAATATCCTTGAAGGGTCCAATGGAAAAGTGACCACACATGTTCATGTAACAAATGTTGAATTCCCAACATATTTAAACCAACCAAGGTGATAAGGAGTAGGATGGGATATAGTAGGAAGTTATAAATTTGAAATAATATCTTAAGCTACTAGGTTCATCTGAATACCATTATCAATGATGAGAGAAACCAAGCAATATTTTACGAAGATGGATTATTTCAAACTAGCTACATAGCCCCTGACCATCATAATAAGTTGTGGATTGGAACAACTGGATTGCTAACCAATCTATATATGTATATGTATATGTATATGTATGTATGTATGTATGTTTCTACACACACATACATATACATACATTCAAGTTATTTCTCTATGAGGGTATCTATATCTTCCGGTTGTTCTATGAGGATAATCTTAAACTATCATTTGAATTGAAGAAGAGCTATGCATTCATTAGTGAAACGATCAAAGCTTGTATGATAGGTACAATGCTTTCCATTACCAAAAAATGAATATAAATGTCTAAACCCATAGATTTTCCATTAGGGTTGGACAAATCCTTGGAGGTGGAAGGGTTTGAGGAAAATGCACCTTGGAGGTGGAAGGGTTTGAGGAAAATGCACTAGTATTGTTGGAATTCTTCTCCACAAACTTATATATATATATATATATATATATATATATATATATATATATATATATATATATATTTGTACCGGGGAATCGGTCATGCTGCTCGTGACTCGTTGACATCGGCTCCATCCCTCTACCCAGGGAATCGACAATGCGCGGTTCTCGTACTCGCGTGACACGGGGTCGATCCCTATCGGCTACCACTATAACCCCAGGTGCATCCACGTAGCTTGCAAGAATCGAGCACAAGTAAATCGGGGTGAGAATCGAACATGAGACCTCATTTTTAAAAATTTCCTTCCATTTACACGACACTTGCCAATCCATCTACACCCCTGCGGGCTAAAGTTTGTGTAATATTCACCGAGTTGAATTGTTTTGAACCGAGTAACCTGGTAACGGTTTGTGGCGGTCATTGTGACTCAAAATCCTTCCCTCTCCTCCACCAGTTCATGCGTGAAAGCTTATGCCAGGAAGCAATGTTCCAACGTATTAACTTAGATCCAATATCGGTTTCAGTGATGATTTCTATTTTATATGCTTTGGCCAAACAATCTACCTCCAACATAGCTAGTTCAATTCTCATACTAAGAAAGAAACTTGATTGTGAGTACCTCTTTTCTATCTTAAATTTTAGTTTCACATGAAGCTTGTTTAACAAATCAATGTATTGTTGGATTGATTTCTTTGGAATTTGACTAGGTTGAAGCCATTGTTCCAATAGTTTCACATGATACCCACAAGGATAGAATCTTATTTGCATGAAAGATTTGAAATCACCAATGAGTGATTAGCCTTGAATCTTTGATTGCCAACAAATTTTGGTGATCATGCCACCAATCTAGGGAAGTTTCTTCCACATGGATTGTGGTAGTTTAGATCTTCATTACATCATTACTCTTAGGACGAGTCTTGAAGTATGCCTCTAGACTAACTTCTCACCATTGACGTCGCCATCAAACCTAGGGATTTGTACCTTGGCTTCTAGTTGGAAAGAAATTCACGACACTGTGTATTCTTGAGGATAATATTGTATGAGAACCTCTTGGAAGGTTTTGGCCATATCTTGCATAATATGGGTCATATGCTCCATGTAGCTATTATTGGTTGGATCTTATGTCGATTTCTCTTGTGCACCACCTTTGAGAGCCTTTTTGGATTGGATATAAGAGAAACCAATGACATGTTTACAATTTGTCAATCCTTTTACAAATTATAGAGGAAACCCTTCAGTAAGAAACATAAAATAATGTTGAACAAAGTCCAATAGTTGATAGGAGAGAAGCCTCTCTGATAGAAAGCATTAAGAAAAACACATAAAGATATGTGAAATACACAAGAATATACAATAAAATATAATAGTCCATGGGACTATGTCTCTTGAAAATGTTCCTCCAATCAATTATACATTCTCCCTTGTGAAAGATGCCAATTATCTTTTTTGTGATCTCCTTTTAAGATTTGTTGTGGAGAACTAAGAAGAGCATGTTGCACAATTACAATGTATAATATTGCTCATTATATTTCAACGTGTTGATGGAGTAACATAAGACCCTTACATGTACACCTTATGCAACACATTACATAGACCTTGTATTAGAATCAAAGGAAATCAATATGCATAAAAGAATATGTTGAAAAAATTAAACATAAAACAAGGTGTATATGTAATCATGTAGCAACAATAAGGAAATTCATTGAGACAAATGAGTTGATCAAGCGTGGGGCCACAAAATTTTCAACTAACTTCATTTACTTATAATATATCTTCTATTGAATACGCATTGAAGAGCATGATTGCATCTATTGAGTGGACATCTTGTAGCTTCTCGAGGAACCCATCATTGCATAAACTTGCATTGGTATATAATAAAGCATTGTATAGGAGATGGTGTCAACTATTGAGGTCATAATCCTTACAATGTGTTGTATATTATCAATGAAAGAAAACCTACAAGGGGTATTTATTTGAGGTTGTGGACTAAGCAAAGGAGATAATTTGAAATGTCTATATTAGTGTTGGAAAAAAATTCAAGTCTTTGGGATATCATTGATGAGTCATAGATTATTGCTTCATTAAATTAATTTATACATGTTGTTGTGACTTACTTAAATCCATGTTTATTTTATAATGAGTTACTGAGACAAACATGGTTACAATTTTTTTTCAACAAATGAATACTCCTAAACTCGATATATATATTTAACTATGTGTCCATATCCTCCCATCACAACCATGACTAACATGAGCTAAATAAATTATAGAAGTGATTTTCCCTCATGCATCCCCTTGAGATTAAGATTATTGCATCTTTATAATTATTGTTTTTTCCTTTATACATGAAATATGTCGCAACAGACTCATCTACCACAAAGACCTTTTCTAGTAGAGATCTATGCCACTCTATGCAAGTTTGTGCACATATTCAACACTATAGGGGACATCGATAGAGCAGGTGTCTCTTTATCTAAATTCACTGATTGAACTTGGGTGCATATGCATGTGTCATGTGGAACTCTTTTACATCTGATAATGCTATTTTTCTTCTATATACTATTGTGAATGCTCAATTCTTTTGCTTCTGTATTTTCCCTGTAGTGATGTCACTTATTGGAAATCAATCAATAAGAAGAGGAATTACCACTTTTAAGGCAGGTCCATCCCTATGAGGATAATGTTAATGCCCGTCCTCACTTTGGAAAACACCCATTTGATTCTTAACTAACATAATCATCATTAACTACAATGATTAGATGTCAATACAAAACCACTGTAAGTATTAAAATGTTTCATTACATATGATTTTTTTCGGGACTTAGCCAATTGGGACAATGATCATGTTTATACAACTATATGAGAGGATATTGCGATGAGTTTTTTATCCGTAATTGGGTAATACAAATCATTGGCACATTAAATCTCACTTATTATCTTTTTGGTATAGTTCTAGACAAATTGGGCAAGGTTCATCACTTAAAACAACTTTTGTTGAATCACAATAGCTTGATTTTCTTCATCCCAATGCCTTTAAGAAGTTGAATTTTTCTCATGTTGCTGCGTCTATCCTTCAATAATTTAGTTTACCAAGTCACCTTATGTAATTTCAAAAGATGTGAATCTTCCTCATGGAAACAAGAGCAAATGAGAGGGACCAAAAAATTAAGGATATTTCCTTGAGATTTTGGACCTTCACTATTTCCACTTTTCCATTTAACAATTACTCATTGGAAGTAAAAATGTTACAATATCTACAAAGAATGGGGTTATATTCTAGTGTCCATAGTCAACATTCCAACATATAGTTCCTGAGCCCCATAGAAACACAAAGTTGATAGAGTCACCAATGACTTCAGTGACTTTAATGAGTTTTGTATTCATCGGAAAGTTTTAGCACCTTTTGTAAAGATAGGTGTGCCCACAAAGTCATGGCCACCAACTTTATTCCATAAATAGCATGCCAAAACTGTATCTTATAAAATTTTATAGTTCTAATAGAACACATAAAGAGTGTTGTCGAATATTTTAGACACAACTCCAATCAAAAGAGACATCATATCTTCTCTCATAGAAGTGACCACCTTTACTATAAGGCTAATGGTATAAATTCTTAACATATTTGAGCCATAATGCTAAGAAATTAAGCAAAATATTTCCATGCAAATAATTACACATTACTTTTTTTTATGGATGTTATGCACTTCAAATTTAATGAGAGGAATAAGATGACAATACATATTGTACACTATCTCTATTTTTTTTTTTTTTGACATAAACGGGTATAAGTTTTATTAAAAGGGGAGCTGTGCCGAAGCATAAACAACCCAAAAGTACAAAGTGTCAAAATGGCATGAGGTTTGATGCAAAATCATAGCATTACATATATTATGGTTGCTCATAAAACTTGGTTTAAAAACCTTGAGGCTAAGGCATGTTTTTCATTGATAGATTTTTACAAAAGAGAATAACAAAAATGAAGTTTTTGTTGAAAACTTTTTAATCTCAGTTTGTTATCTTATCTTAATTGTCATATTGTTAGAAGATAATTATAGTATATGTACTATATATACATTATTGATGTACATATTAATTGAATTGGCTTAATGCTTTTTTCGTAATGTTTTTTTTGTGAAATTTAACCTTGTTAGTGATTCACTCTCTTACTTATATTAACAATATCTTAATAGTATCAGAACATGATATTGATCTGATATTGATCTTATAGCCTTATAATTTATCAGAAAACTATATTTCTTAGTGTCTGGTAGTGTCATGGTAATTTTTCCATGGTAGGTAGATGATGAAAGTGAAGAAAAATTCTATGTTATTTATCTTTTCTATTTTGATAGTTATTTTATCTTCTTGATTATTTTATTTGTAACGACCTGCACTTGCAAGAATGCTACTGGCTTATGCTATTAATGAATTTTGTGGAGGCCTGAAGAGATGGGCACGGACGGCAACCGGGAGGGGATTCGAAGCAGGCCCAAGGCACTCATTGCTTTGCTTGGCTCTGGAAACGATCTGTTGAAGAATTCTCCGCGGAAAATCAAAATCAAGAAAAAATATCAGATTTGGGATGATAAGACGTTGGATTTTGGTTGGCGTTGGCGAGGATCGAACTGCTGACCACCCACATGATCAAGAATCGGCTAGTCACTGGTTCGAATCACATTGATAGATACTTCGGTTCGTCATCTCTGACGTCGTCAAGCAAGGTGAACGAGCTATGGGAAGAAGACTTGTGGCCTGTCGACACCGAGGAAACCGATCTTGAAGCTGTCCAAGATCACAAAGATAATAATTGTAACCGCAGACAATTTGTCATACACAACACTGGATTCCAGGACAGCCTGCAGATGATTCCGAGATTTGGAGATTCCGAGTCGGACGCCAGGCTCCGACATCATCATCAATCGGCGCTCGTTAACGTGCTGGACTGGAGCAAAATATTGGGAGTCGACCACCAGAAAGAGCAGAACCTCGTTACCGTCGATGTCGGCATGGCCGGCGAGGAGGAGGAGGAGGCCGCCGCACGAGTACCTGGCGAGGGAACATACTCGCTGCCGGATTTTTACCACATCCTCCATCTTGCAAGGCGTCGGGTTCAAGGGCCGAGACATGAGCCGGGTTCGAAACGCGGTGTGGAGGCAGACCGAATTTCTTGGCTGAAAAATAACCCTTGTCCCTAAAAATAAAATGAAAAGGAAAGATCTTTATAGTCGTTTGAACACAGAGCTCTCACTACCTGCGTGTATTCCCATTCAAGGTGGGTTGAATCTGGTAAAGTGACCAATAATTTTATGTGTGCCCTGCAGTTTAAAAGAAGCAACCCCAACCGTCCTTTGGACCTAGTAATGTGTGAGATATCGATCTGCAATTTTGATGAAGACACCCCAAGCC
>SNQJ01S0039486.1:71540-83022 GCA_010110895.2 Picea sitchensis
TGACAGAAACGGGTATAAGTTTTATTAAAAAGGTGGCTGTGCCAAAGCATAAACAACCCAAAAGTACAAAGTGTCAAAATGACATGAGGTTTGATGCAAAATCATAGCATTACATATATTATGGTTGCTCATAAAACTTGGCTTAAAAACCTTGATGCTAAGGCATGTTTTTTTATTGATAGATGTTTTTTATTGATAGATTTTTACAAAAGAGAATAACAAAAATGAAGTTTTTGTTGAAAACTTTTTAATCTCAGTTTGTTAGAAGATAATTATGGTATATGTATTATATATACATTATTGATGTACATATTAATTGACTTGGCTTAGTGCCTTTTTCCTAATGTTCTGTCTTCTTGATCTTGTTAGTGATTCACTCTCTTACTTATATTCTTAACCATATTTTAATGATATCAGAGCATGATATTGATCTTATAAGATTGATCTTATAACCTTATAGTTTATCAGAAAACTATATTTTCTTAGTATCTGGTAGTGCCATGGTAATTTTTCCATGGTAGGTAGATGATGAAAGTGAAGAAGAATTCTATGTTATTTATCTTTTCTATTTTGATAGTTATTTTATCTTTTTGATTATTTTATTCCTGTAACGACCTGCACTTGCAAGAATGCTACTGGCTTATGCTATTAATGAATTTTGTGGAGGCCTGAAGAGATGGGCACGGGCGGCAACCGGGAGGGGATTCGAAGCAGGCCCAAGGCACTCATTGCTTTGTTTGGCTCTGGAAACGATCTGTTGAAGAATCCTCCGCGGAAAATCAAAATCAAGAAAAAATATCAGATTTGGGATGATAAGACGTTGGACTTTGGTTGGCGTTGGCGAGGATCGAACTGCTGACCGCCCACATGATCAAGAATCGGCTAGTCACTGGTTCGAATCACATTGATAGATACTTCGGTTCGTCATCTCTGACGTCGTCAAGCAAAGGTGAACGAGCTCTGGGAAGAAGACTTGTGGCCTGTCGACACCGAGGAAACCGATCTTGAAGCTGTCCAAGATCACAAAGATAATAATTGTAACCGCAGACAATTTGTCATACACAACACTGGATTCCACGACAGCCTGCGGATGATTCCGAGTCGGACGCCAGGCTCCGACATCATCATCAATCGGCGCTCGTTAACGTGCTGGACTGGAGCAAAATACTGGGAGTCGACCACCAGAAAGAGCAGAACCTCGTTACCGTCGATGTCGGCATGGCCGACGAGGAGGAGGAGGAGGAGGCTGCCGCCGCACTAGTACCTGGCGAGGGAGCATACTCGCTGCCGGATTTTTACCACATCCTCCATCTTGCAAGGCGTCGGGCTCAAGGGCCGAGACATGAGCCGGGTTCGAAACGCGGTGTGGAGGCAGACCGAATTTCTTGGCTGAAAAATAACCCTTGTCCCTCAAAATAAAATGAAAAGGAAAGATCTTTATAGTCGTTTGAACACAGAGCTCTCACGATCTGCGTGTATTGCCATTCAAGGTGGGTTGAATCTGGTAAAGTGACCAATAATTTTATGTGTGCCCTGCAGTTTAAAAGAAGCAACCCCAACCGTCCTTTGGACCTAGTAATGTGTGAGATATCGATCTGCAATTTTGATGAAGACACCCCAAGCCATTTGGACAAGTGTGTGACAGTTTGACTTAATGAAGCAAAACCCTAGCCGCCAAAAACCCTGAAGGAATCCGGGAGAGCATCTTCTAACCGCATGAGAATCGTGGACGATTCAGTAAGAAATAAATTCTCTTCGTCCAAAGGAGAGACGCGTTTTCATCCGAAGAGAGCAGTGACCAGTGAAAATCTTCATGGAGATTGAACACTAGTGGAGGCTGTATGGTAAAGGTACCATTTTCATTATTTATTGTTTTAAAAGAAAAAACAAGTTTTGTGGATGTCAAGTCTTTTTGTTTTTAAGAGAAAGGTGTTCATGAAAATATCGAGTGTGAGCATCCATGAAGAGATATCCTAGTTGTGGAATGAGATGTTTCGGTGGTGATATGGTGAAGGAGTCATCTATGTATGTTAAAGAGGCATGCAAGAGCCGCTTGTTGCTTTGTTGGGTAAATCAAAGAAAGCCGGCAAAGTAAAGAAAACCAGTTTGCCATTGAAGGTGCTTGTTTTTTTGCACGAAGAGAAGAGATTAAGCCAATGTCTACAAATTTTAGAGATTTAAATGGTTGTTGTATTCCCCATCTATTTAGTAAGTCTTGTAATCTTATTGAATTGGTCAATGTTGTATTCCTCTTTCCCTTAGAGGTTGTGTCAAGCTATGGCATGAACCATTGTGTAGCTCAATGGTGTATTGGAGACATTGAATATTCGATTAAAGGGGGAAATATAGGATAGAAATCACCGGATTGAGGGGACTAAGGAGTATGACGAGATGATCAAAATAGGAAACATGTATGTGATACGCTCGCAACAAGATCATTGAAGTTGATATTGATGGATGATGAATCGATATTTTAGATCTGGCATCACATTATTGTGAATGTCTGGCGTACACATTGTTCCACAGTAGCTTACTCTTAGGTGGATATCTTCTTGGCCATACTTCTTAATGCCGGTCAAGGGAATTTGAACCACTTGTCACTAACAGAGGAATCTCAGATTGAGGGACTAAAGTATGTGAACAGATGATCAAATAGGAAACATGTATGTAGTCTGCTCACAACAAGATCAGTGAAGTTGATAATGATCAGATGATAGATCAATGTTTCGATCTTCATCTGTGTATGAATTGTGCAAGCGTACACATTGTTCTAGTAGCTTATACCGGTGCTGGATATCTTCTTGGTCATACTTGTGAATGACGGTCAAGGGAATTTGAACCACTTGTCACTAACAGAGGAGAATAATATCAAAAGTTTTCAGTCAGGTTCCAAGTTTGATTTATAGCCTGTGAACAGATGATCAAGTATGCAACCTAGTTCCTAGTATGCAGTCTTGTTCCTGAACATATTGTTGTTGATATGGTTTGTGGTAATCCTAAAACCATTCATAGTTTTTTGAGCCTTGAGCTCTTGATAGTTTGTGGTCAGCTTAAAATCACCAATTGAGCAGAAGACATGAAGTTCTGCTTGTTACTTTTTCAGATTTTTGAGCCTTGAGCTCTCGTTAGTTTATGGTCAACTTAAAACCATGCCATTTAGTAGAAGACATCAAACTCTGCTAGACATTCGGTTTGTGGTCATCCCTAAACCACCTGATTGGTTTGTGGTCATCCCGAAACCACCAAATGAGTTTGTGGTCACCCTTAAACCACCAATTTATTAGAAGACATCAACTTCTCCTATTTTTTCAGGGTTTAGAGAGGATCTTAAGCCCTCTGAATATTTGCTTGACACATTACTAGTTGTCAAGAAGAAGTGGTTTTTCAGGCAAGAACGAACTTATGATTAAGGGGGGATGTTGAAAACTCTCTAATATCATTTCATTATCTTACCCTAACAGTCATACCGTTAGAGGACAATTGTGGTATATGTACTATATATACATTATTGATGTACATATTAATTGAATTGGCTTAGTGCCTTTTCCGCCAGTGTTCTTTTCCTTCTTAATCTTGTTAGTTATTCACTTTCTTGCCTATATTCTTAACAACATCTTAACAATTTTATACTGCATAAAACTGTGCTTAAAGGATTTTAAGGTCTGTGTCCACCTCTCTTGAAGTTGCTTCCAGATCTTCATGCACAGGTTAGAGCAAAGGAGGTTGAATCACTTCACAGGACGTAGTTGACCCTTCTGATGGCAAAGGTTGTGGTTGAGCATGGTCTTCAAGAGGATGATTCTGAGCACGATGTTGAAGAGACCGGATATGGGCCGAGTGACGATTAACGACTCAAAGAAGCAGTGTTGATTCCTCATTTTTCTTGATCTCTTGCTGCTGCAATTGTTGGGCTAGCTGAGCATTTGAGTGTCACAGAACCTCGATCTCTAATTGTTGTGTTTGTATTTTCCCCTGCATCTTCTCCACTTTGCAATCCATGCAATAGCAGGGTGAGCGACTTCTCCTCCACATATTGAGGGCGAATTCTCTGCAAAATGAGTGATACTAGAGTTATGAGAACCAAGACAGGTCGGGGAAATTGTTGTAGTGTCTGTATAAGCAGGGCCCCCGTAATCCAATAATACCCCGTCACTTCCCGAATTTAATTCATGCGAGCTCAACGTTGGATCCCCGCAGTGCAAGGACATCTCCAAATGATGAATTGTTGTGGCAAGACACCTCTTCGATGTCGAATCCAGTAGATGAAATGCAGTACCCAAATGATCAACAATTCTCACAAGGCCGAGGGGGATGAATAATTTCAGAGGAATCTTAATGGAGTGATATTTACCACATGTACACAACAATTTAGATGAGTCATATTTAATAGAGAGCAGGGTGGAGGGGAAATTCACGTGTGTTGTAAAGAGGTTTTCTCGTGTCTCCTGTACTGGGAGGCATCTAAGTGCTCTGTGACTCATAGTGATGTATGTTGTTTCCAGTCTACGGGATGAGAAGGTCATGCCATTGCCTTGCCCTGCCCTTTTAATACATCATCAATTCCCTTGAGCTCGTAGATTGTCTTGATGGAGTTGAAGTTTTTCCTAAGGAACATGGATTGAGAAGGTCATGTCTTTGCCCTGCCCTACCCTTTTAACACATCATCAATTCCCTTGAGCTCGTAGATTATCTTGATGGAGTTGAAGTTTTGCCTAAGGAACATGGATTTTGAAGGCAGAGAATGTTGGGTGTGCTTTTCGTTGATTCTAAGGACACCTTGCTCAAATTGCTTGGCTTCCTTAGCTAAGAAATCACCTTGTCTGTTCCGGGTTTGGTAGACACGGTGATAACTTATTGAATGAAATTTTTGCTCCAATACTTTGATAAATTTGTGCGAAACTAGAATGAGCCTTTTTAATGACTCCTTGCAATCTTTTGATTCTTTGATAAATTTGTGTGAGACTAGAATGTGTCTTTTTAATGACTCCTTGCAATCCTTTGACAATGAGGTCAGAATTCCTGATGACAATTACTCCAACTAGATTGCCTGCCAGAAGAAGATTAAATCCCATATATACTGTAAGGGCCTCTGCTTGGTTGTGTGTGGCAAGGCCTAGTCCCCCAAAATTCTAGATTCTTGTGTCCACTAGAGTAAAAAATGACTCCCCCCGCACCTGAATTGCTTGTGGAAGCACCATCAAAAAAGAAAATAAAAGATCCTTGTTGCCGCTGCCATTGAGTGAAGTCTTGATTTGGTAATATGAGTTGCCAGAAACGTTGAGGCAATGAACATGGTTGAAAATAGTAATCACTGAGGATTCCTTTGACCCATGCCTCTTTTGCTTGATCTAAATTCGGTAATGGGTCAGACTTGTGTGGCTTCGAACATAATACTTTTGAGAGGAGACCGCAAGCCTTTGAGAGAACCCTAGGCGGAGATAAAAAGTTATTTTGAAAGATGGCTTTATTTCTTGTCAACCAGATTTCCCAGTAGATGAATTTTGGGATTTGTTTCCAAAGACTTGTGAATAAAGTTTTTTTACTGAAGCTGCCAACATATCTTTGCTTCCGACGGATGAACATGTCAATCCAATTGGAAGGGCCATTATACTGAGAGGAGAGCGAAGCAAATAGTAATCCCCAGATTTGTTTAGAGAAAGGGAAATCAAAAAATATATGTTGAATAGATTCAGATGCCCCCTTGCAGAGAGTATTTTCTCATTTGTGTAGATTTTATGTTGTTTGTATTTTCCCATGTACAAGAACCCAACATAATGCATTTACCTTTCGAAGAAAAGGGCCAGACCAGATGATGGACCGTATTTTGGATAAGGGAGGGCCCGGCATATCCATCAACAATTGTTGATATCCCTTCTTAACCGAGTAATTCAAAGCCCCCCAGCAATGAGAATCATTTTCTCCAGTCTCAATAGGGGCACACTCAACTAGAAGATTATAAAATTTGGGGAGCAAGGGAATAAAATGAGCTAGTGGGAAGAATATTTTCCATTTAATCCATTTGCCATCTTCTACCCATAATGCGAAATCAGATAGATTTAAAAGGACTGAATTCATGCACCAAATTTTGAGAGGTTGGATCTCTTCCACTTGTCCCAATGGCATCTTTCCCACAACACTATCAGTCCATATGTTTATGGGTTCTCCATTTTTGGGCTCCCTAAAAAGCTTATAGTGAATAAGGGGAACACCAACTCTTATAAGCTTCCAAATGGGCGATCCTTTGATTAGAGGTAGAGGGTTGTCCAGACATCGAGGCCTTGGGGAGTGAAGATATTTGGAGATAAGAGATTGTTTCTACTAGTCGATCAGTCTCCATGCTAGTTTTGTTCCTAGGGCTGCATTCATTAAATAAGGGTCACGAATGGCTAGCCCCCTTTTCTCTGCTGATTGGCATACTGTGTTCCAATTTATTAAATGGAAATTCTTTGTATTTTTTTTCCCACCCTCCCACGAGAATATTTTGAAAATCTTGGAGATTTTATCAAGGACTCCTTTAGGAGCCAGAAGGCCTGCACATTGTAAAATTGATAAAGCTGAGAGGACATATTTTAAAAGGATAATTTTACCTGCTGGATTTAGCCACCAACCTCCTCAATTTCGTATGCGTGTTGCCATTTTATTTAGAATATCCTGCCAAGCTTGTGAATTTGATGACTTGATAAAAATAAGCATCCCCAGGTACTTAAAGTGTGACCAGTTTACAATCACGAGAAAACCAAATATTCTGGAGATGTTGGATTGAAGGTTGYTGGATACATTCCATCCATAGATTATGATCTTGTTGATGTTAATTTTGTTGAATTTTAAGATGCTTAGTTCATGAACATGTAGTTTATTTCATTTAGCATGTACTTGAACCATAAACAATGCAACAATACCATACACAAGTGCTGCAATAACCAAGATCACAAGAAGAATAACCATGCACAAGAACACAAGAAGTATCCTGGGAAAACCCTTCTCAAACAAGGGAAAAAAACCCAACAATCCTTTGCTATATTCTCAAGAGAAGATCCCCCAACATCATAGACCTAACACACAAAAGGGTTCTTACCAAAACCTAGAACCTAACATCCAAGAGAGGTGCACACTTTAGTCGTACATGCACTTGCTGAAATTCCGAGTTGACAAGTGAGAGTGTGTAATCCTCAATGGGGATTCACCTTTATTTATACAACAACTGACACAACAAAATGTGTGTCTATTGGCACAATAAGGCCGACCTCAATAAATCAATAATATAATTAATCATTACACAATATTAATTATCTTACATATGGTGGGGCCGACTTGTACCCTTTACATTACAAAATAGGGTTACAAGTAAATATTACTCTCAGACAATATAACAAGGATCTCACACATCCACTAGTGCTCAGCCATTAGGGACACATCTACCTGTTCTCAGCCACAGGGATGTCATACTCAACATATCAATCAACCGAGTCCACAAGAGTACCATATGGAGTACCATCTCAAGCCGACTCAACTAAGTCCATAGGAGTACAAGGCAGGAGACCATCTCAAGCCGACTCAACTCAGTCTAGAGGAGTATAAGGCAGGAGACCATCTCAAGTCATTTCAACTCACTCCAAAGGAGTAGACAAGAGACCACACGTCATAACAACTCAGTATAGAGTATGACGCACACCCATCACATGGGCACACCTAACACTTGGGCTACCTCGCATAGATGTCTCAACTCAGTCTAGAGGAGAACGATTAGGAGGATGTATCATGAAGTTGCAATCAACAACACTCCCTCTCAACTAGGGAGGCATTCTCCACCAGGCCAAGTCTCTCACAGAAGTACTCGAACTTCATCCTGACAAGCAGTTTGGTGAAGACATCTGCATCCTGCTCACGCGTAGAAAGGTACTGCACGTGTACTACTTTCCTCTGCACCACATCTCTGATATAATGGTATTTGATCTCAATGTGTTTTGATTTATCATGAAACACATGATTCTCTGAGAGCTTCACACAACTCTGGTTATCACAATGGATAATGATGGAATCCATCTCATGACCAAATAAATATGCAAGGGGCTTGCGAAGCCACACTGCTTCGCGAACTACCACACATAACACTATGTACTCTACTTCTGCGGTACTCAAATCCATATAGCTCTGTTTCCTACTGCACCAGGAAACCATGGTAGATCCCAAAGTAAAACAACAATCGAATGTGCTCTTCCGGTCCATTGCGCTCCTTTCCCAATTTGCATCGACATACCTCTGCAATCTCATGTCTACACCGGAGACATATCTCATGCCATATCCAACTGTGCCTCATAGATATCTCAACACATGCTTCGCTGCTATCCACTGAGTCTGTCTTGACTGACTCATAAACTGACTGAGTACATTCACTACATAACATATATCAGGTCTAGTGTTAACCAGATACATCAATGATCCAATCAGTTGTGGGTAAAGATGTGGATCAATCTCGCCTGAATCAGTAGAAGCCTGAATCATTTTATTTAGATCCATCACCATCGGTGTAGGCATGGACTTGTAGTCTTTCATACCAAATTTCTTCAATATCTCTACTGTATGTTTTCCTTGACTTAGGAAAATCTCATCAGTCCTCTGCCATACTTCTAGTCCCAAGAAGTAGTGCATCATACCTAGGTCCTTCATCTCGAATTCAGAAGTCAATGCACGCTTGCATTCAACAATAATACTTTCTGAACCGGTGAGGAATAAATCATCAACATACAAGACCAAAATCAGTCGCTTGTAACCAACAATATGGTAGTATAGGTTTGGATTGACAACACTCTTGTTGAAGCCCAAACTCATCAAGACTCCATCCATCTTCTCGTGCCAAGCACGAGGTGCTTGCTTTAGTCCATACAAGGCTTTCTTCAACCTACACACATGAGACTTCTGCTCATGTATCACGAATCCATCTGGCTGCTCGATGTAAAATCCTTCCTCAATCTCACCATTGAGAAAGGTTGTCTTTACATCCATTTGATGTAGTCTCCAACCCATGGATGCAGCTAGGGAAATGATCATATAGATGGAAGTGTATCAAGCTACATGGCAAAATGTCTCCTCATAATCAATTCCCTCCATCCGAAAGAATTCTGTAGCCACAAATATCGCTTTGTACTTCTCAACACTTCCATCAATTGCATGCTTGATCTTATAGATCCACTTGGAAGTCTCCATAGACTTCCCTTCTGGTCTCAGAACAATATCCCACACATCATTCTTCATGATGGACTGATATTCTTCTGTCATGGCATCTTTCCAAACCTACTGACCTGCTGCTTCTCCATGACAAGAAGGCTCAGTATTAATGATGTGGTTCATGGCTGAAATATAGATCGAAAATCTCTGTGGTCTCTTACTATCTCAGAATGTGCCTTGAGGAGCTGCATGTCCCTCTGCCTCCTGCAGAGTTTGTCGAGCCCATGCATGCCTTTTATGGCCTACTGCAATGTCTCTGGGAACATCAACTGGAGCTACATGATCAATTGGATCAACTGGATCAATGACTGTCTCCCTCTGAACTGTTGAAGGGGGACAAGGTATTGTCTCACTGTCAATCTCCATCTGAGATTCTATGGATCTTTGAAAGACTATCTCTTCCAAAAAGATGACATCTCTCCTCACCTCAATCTGTCTCTAACCAAGGATGTAGATCCTGTATGCCTTCAAAGATTCACTGTACCCCACAAATGTACCCTTTCTGCCTGAAGGGTCTAGCTTGGTTTTCTTCTCCTTGGGTACATGAAAGTATATTGGACACCCAAATATCCTGAAGTGTCCAACCTTAGGCTTCACTCAGGTGAAAGCTTCTTCGTGAGTCATGTTCTTCAAAATCTGATGAGGACTCATGTTCTGAACATACACTGCTGTCATGGATGCTTCTGCCCACATAATCATAGGTAGATTATGATAATGTATCATTGCTTTGGTTACCTCAATGATGGTTTTGTTCTTCCTCTCTGCAACCCTATTTTTCCGAGGGTTATAAGGAACGATGTGCTCCCTCTTGATCCTTGCCTCAATACAAAAATCACTGAAATCCCTGGAGATGTACTCTCCTCCATTATCTGATCTCAACACCTTGATCCTCCTCCCGGTCAGGGTCTCAACCTGAGCTTTAAACTCTTGAAATCTCGCAAAGACTCCATCCTTAGTCTTCAAGAATTAAATCCACGTCTTCCGAGAGTGATCATCGATGCAGAGAACAAAGTACACATATCCATTCAAGGAAGCAACAGTCATAGGTCCACAAACATTTGAATGTATCAAGTCCAAGATCCCCTTGGATCTACTGTCATTGCTCAAGAAGGACCCCTTGACATTCTGGCCAAAAGAACAACCTCTACAAATGCCATCATGCTGAACATGAATCTTTGGAAGGCATGTTACCATCTTCCCCAGAGTGGGAAGGGCTCTATAATGGTTATGAACAAGTCTCATATGCCTTAGCTCGCTCAAGCTGATAGTATAATGCAACAGGGATTGAACTGGTCATACAATCAATCTGTATAAGCTATTTTCTCGAACACCGATTACTCGAGCTGAATTCATATGTGAGTTCTTCAAAAGAAGAATGCTTCATCTTTTATGTCTTTGTCTCTTTGATGTGGCTCTAGATCAACATCAACAGTGGAGGTAAGTTGTCTTTATTTCTTCCTGGTAGGACAATTTCTCGCAATGTGTCCATACTTGTCACATCTGAAACACTGAATCTTTGAATTGTCTTTTCTATGTTCATGACTTGAAGTTGATGAAGTCTTCTTATCTTTGAATGCTTTGTTGAAACATCTTCTATTTCTTCTATTTCCTTTCTTTGTATGAAAGATAAGAGCATGATTGTTATCATGAGGGGAGTCTTGCACTCCTTTGACTATAAGTCTGGTTTCTTCCCAAGTGTAGTTTGTCCATAGACGATCAAACTCAGGTAGATCTTCTCTACCACTGATACTTTGAATAAATGGTTCCCAATGTCTTGGAAGAGCATTGAGAGTAGTCAAGACAAGCTCTCCGTCTGATATGGTTTCTCCAATGGAACCTAGGTGATCTCTGATCTCTGAAATCTTCATGAAGAAGGTAGAAACGATGTCAAATTTTGTCATCTTGATATGTTGAAGCTGGTTCTTCAACGTAAGAGCTTTGAGGGTGTTGTTACTCTCAAACATTTTCTTCAAAGCATCATACATCTCGTAAGTTGTCTTTAGGGTAGCAATAGGAGGTAGTAGATGATCTCTTACTGAATATATGATTATCTTACTTGCTTTGACGTCATCTACCTTCCAATCTTCCTTCTCTTCATCGATAGCTGTTTTTGGTAGAGTCTTTTGTGTTCGACAACACATGTATTCCAACAGAGGACGAACACCTTCAGTAACCACTCACATAACCAGATCAAAGATCAACACACTGATGTTTTCACATGGTAAAACCCCTACGGGGAAACATCCACGACCCCAGC
>SNQJ01S0039486.1:83032-101023 GCA_010110895.2 Picea sitchensis
AAGGGAAAAAACCCAACAATCCTTTGCTATATTCTCAAGAGAAGATCCCCCAACACCATAGACCTAACACACAAGAGGGTGCTTACCAAAACCTAGAACCGAGTGCCCAAGAGAGGTGCACACTTCAGTCGTACATGCTCTTGTTGAAATTCCGAGTTGACAAGTGAGTGTGTAATCCTCAATGGGGATTCACCTTTATTTATACAACAATTGACACAACAAAAGTGTGTGTATATTGGCACAATAGGGCCGACATCAATAACTCAATAATATAATTAATCATTACACAATATTAATTATCTTACATATGGTGGGGCCGACTTGTACCCTTTACATCACAAATTAGGGTTATAAGTAAATCTTACTCTCAGACAATATAGTAAGGATCTCACACGTCCACTAGTGCTCAACCAATAGGGACACATCCACCTGTGCTCAACCACAGGGACGTCATACTCAACATATCACTCAATTGAGTCCACAGGAGTACCATATGGAGTACCATCTCAAGCCGACTCAACTAAGTCCATAGGAGTACAAGGAAGGATACCATATCAAGCCGACTCAACTCATTCCAGAGGATTACAAGGCAGGAGACCATCTCAAGTCATCTCAAGTCAGTCCAGAGGAGTAGATAAGAGACCACACTTCATAACAACTTAGTCTAGAGTCTGATGCACACCCATATGGAGTACCATCTCAAGCCGACTCAACTAAGTCCATAGGAGTACAAGGAAGGATACCATCTCAAACTGAATCAACTCATTCTAGAGGATTACAAGGCAAGAGACCATCTCAAGTAATCTCAACTCTGTCCAGAGGAGTAGATAAGAGACCACACGTCATAACAACTCAGTCCAGAGTCTGATGCACACCCATCACATGGGCACACCCAACACTTGGGCTCCCTCACATAGATGTCTCAACTCAATCCAGAGGAGAACAATCTAGAGGATGTCTCATGAAGCTGCAATCAACAACAAATTTTGCCACTTAAAGCATCTATAAAGCTATCCAAAATCTTTTTGAATCTCCTTGCTATAATTGTCGAGGCTTCTCGTAGGAGAAGAGTATCGTCAACGAATTGGGAATGATTGATGTCTTTGACTCTATGGGCTATTTGAATACTAGGGAGATGTCCAATTCGACATCCCGCTTCAAGTTTACAACTGAGAGAGTCTTCCATAAGAATGTAAAGGGAAGGAGAGAGAGGACATCCCTGCCTAATACCCCTACTTGACTTGAATAAATGAGTTGGTCTTCCATTTAGCATAGGTGCGATCCAAGGGGATCCTATGCATGCTCTGATCCAATCCATGAATTCTTCTGAGAAACCATATTTCTTGAGAACTGAGAAAAAAAAGGAGTGCTTTATTCTATCAAAGGCATTTTCCATATGTAATTTTATCACCATACCGTTGTCTTTGCGACATCCTCTGGAATATATAGCCTCTTGTTCCAAGATGATGTTATCGGTGATCTGCTTGTGTTCCATGAAACCGCCCCGATTCTTTGAAATAAGATTTGGAAGAAGTGACTTAAGACGGGAGGCTATAATTTTGGTCAAAATTTTGTAAGTTGAGTTGCACAGAGATATGGGCCGAAACCTAGAGAAATTTGAGGGGTTGGTTTCTTTTGGGATAAGAGCAAGAAATGTTGAGTTGGTTGCACTTCAAACAGAGAATCCCCTCAAAGTGTAGTTGAGCATCTTCTTTAAATCAAATTTGATGATATCTCAGAAGTGTTTGAGGAATCAAACAGAGAATCCATTAGGGCCTAGTGCTTTGTCCTAATTTAAACCCCTTAGTGCTTGGCGAACTTCCTCTTCAGAGATCTCTTTTATTAGAGAGTCGTTTTCTTGATATGTTATGCTGTGTGGAATGTGCTCTAACATTTATGATTCTGAGCTATCGCTTTCTTCAGAATTACTTTGAGAGTAAATATTTTCAAACTATTGAACTGCTGCTTCCTTTATTTGATCAATACTTTCCAACATTTTCCCTGATTCAGATTGGATTTTTGTAACAATGTTTTTCCTCTTCCTTTGCTGAGCTTTCTTATGAAAGAATGAGGTGTTTGAATCCTCTGCCTTTAACGAGAGACTGCAAGATTTCAATCACCAATGTTATTCTTATTTCCTCATGGCAACATATAGATTTTGATAGGCTTCCTTTTCCTTCGTTAGTGTTGTGGCTGATACTTCATTAGTTTATAGTTCTTGTTGAATTTGAACTAGATCAGAAAGTCGGGTATGTCTTTATTTGTCGGGGGGAACATAAGAAAGTTTGACCCAATCTTTTAATGCTTTCTTGACCATCCTTAGTTTGCTTAACCATATATAATTCGGGGAACCTACAATAGATGTGGACCATAATTTCTGGACAAGAGAGTTTACTTCTGCTAAATATAGCGATAAAGAGTTGAAACAAAAGGGTAGAGGACCGAAATTATGCAGGTTTGTTAGGGAGAGAGTAATTGGCTTGTGATCCTGCTTCAAAGATCCTTTAGGGGGGTTTTGATCCACTAGGACTGGCTGATTTGCTTCTTGCATGACTTCCTGATGTGCCTCTTCAAAGTTTTCCTCATCCCCTGATTCGTCGTCTTCATGATCTGCCGACTAAGAGAAGATCAGAATAGGCTGGTCGCTTGTTGTAGTGTTCGCATCCAGATTCATGTCCCCTTCTCTCAGCGTAGATGATTCCCCTAAGATCTCATATTGATTTGCTGTGGAGAGCGAATTCTCACACTGTTTTATCTATTCTCCATCCCTCCTTTTCCACATCCCCCACGACTACCTGTTCAGATTTATTTTTTGAGCAATTACGTGCCAAATGCCCATATTCATGATATATTTTTCATTTAAAGGAACGTTGTTGATAATCAAGTTTTTAGATGTGAATCCAATCATCCAGGGTTATCTTGATAGCTTCAGGAATCCCTTTTTCCAAGTCAAATTCAACACAAAAAAATTGTGCAGAGGAAAATATGGATGATTTAGGTTATGATCTATCGATATATTTTCCAAGAGAATCTCCAATACTCTTCAGGAAATCGTCTCCCCAACAACGAAAGGGCATATGGTGGAGGCAAGCCCAAACTTGAACTACTGTTGGGATATCACTTTCGGGGTCGAAATCTAGAGTCCACTTGTTCAAATACAAGTGTTAGAATTAGAGAAGTAAACCAAAAAAATATTATCCTTTTATTTTTCAGTTAGATAAAAGAGTAAAGGACAAAAAAAATCAAACTTTATTTTAGAACAACAATACAACAGAATATCTGAAGATGAATCTCAATCATAAAACTTATTTTTGGGTAGGTAAGACAAACATATTTATGAACACATCAAAATAGATCTGAACTGAATAAGTAAGTCAGATCATAACCAACAGATCTATTCTTGATTGAACAATAACTAGGTTTGAACTGTAGTAAAATTCATGAGTTAGATCTTAAGCAAACATATTTGTCTCTAGGTAAAAACAATCAGATTTGAACTAGATAAGTATATCAGAACTTCTACAATATGTAGATCTAGACTTAGAGAAATATAAGCAATTTCAAAGACTGTGCAAAACAACTTTAATAAGATCTGAGTTAGAGTAAGTAGATCTAGATCTAAGCAATAAAAAAACTGTGAATCAACAACTTACATTTTATATTCTTACCTCTGCAACATGAAGAGAAGCATGCCACAAATGAGAGATAAGAATCCACTGTAGTATGTTCAGATAAGTCTAAATGTCATGGATCTGCCTCTAGGGTTAGATCTCTTATCAAGAGAAGTATATGACTGATAAAACACTTCACCTTACTATACCCAAAACCCCACAAACCCTCACACATAAGAGAGGCTGCTAGAAAGGAGGGACGACTGCCTGAAGTGAAGGTCCAACCACCTTTCTAAGGTTCTACGACCTTTAATAATTCCAATCCAGGGGACGACAACCTTCAAGGAGGGTTTTGCTGATGATAGAAGAAGGCTGGCAGGTGACAAACAAGGTAGGAAACAATAACATCATTTGCAATAGAGAAATGGGCACCCTGAACTCCCACACAACAACAAAGAACTCAAGCACAAACCTTGCAACAAGATGAAGAGAAAGACCTATTACAAAGAGGCTACACACTACCACAAGGAGGCCACAAACTTTCTCAAGGGAACCAAAAACTGTCACAAGGGAGCCGCTCACTGTTACAAGGAGGTCGCTAGCTGTTCCAAGGAGGCCACAGACCACAAGGAAGCAATCCACCACTATTATGAGGAGGAAAATAAATACGAGTAAGTGAGTGAAGGGGGATGGGTTCTTATTTATAATTTTGGGTAGGGGTTAGGATCAAATAAATATAATTAAAAATAATATATTTAACTAATATAAATATTAATTAAATATATTTATAATTTATATTAATTAATATTTCTTATATTAACCCCTAAGACAAAATACAAACCCCCAAACAAACTCAAGCCCCAAAACCAAGGGTGGTGGGTTTAGGAGAGGTTCACACATGCCCATGTACTTCTCAAAGTGACCAATCAACTTTATCATCAATGCATATCAGATACATCCCTCATGTGGTCATGCCCGCCTTCAAAGAGGGTCACATACCAACAACTACCTGATCAAGGACTAGGTTGCCCCATAACATATCTGGGGTCTTATACACCACGGTACAAGACCAAGGATCAACCCATGCCTTAGACATGGGTACCCTGGAACACGTCCAGGGGCCCTAGACATATCTAGGGACTTCTGCTTGGTCCCAGACCAAGAACCCCAGTCATATACTGGGGGCCCTCTTAAGGGTCTTTACTGCTTGGTGCTAGACCAAGAACCCTAGTCATATACTGGGGGCCCTTTCAAGGGTCTTTTTCCATGGCTCTGACTGTTTGGTCCCATACCAAAAACCCCAGAAGTGCACTGGGGGACCTAGATCTCAGCTAGGGTCTTTTCTATCCTCCCAGAGAATGGCTCTTGCAGCTGCTTTAAATTCAACAATAGGCCTCTAGATTCGAAAAAGTATGGACCGCTACTAAAGATAAGATCTCGATCTTCAAATTCAAAATAAAAATGTAGAAACCTTTACCGCGAAAAAAGTGACTCATTCTTTTTTGGATCAGTGGTTGGTAGTTCTGCACAATCCATTGCTCGATCTGTCGAGGAGACGATAGAAGACCAGTAAATGGACCTATTAAACCCTTGGAAGCATAAGACAGTGCCTTTCTTCGAGCTGATGTTCTGGGAATAGATACCTTCGGGATTTAATCTATCTTCTTGAAAAATTGCGAGTGCGTGGGTCGAGCAAAAGGATTTCCCAAAGAGCCCATGAGTTGTTTGAACGCTGAAATTTCCGCTTCAAAATCTGGGTGAGGATTGGGGTCATCCTCGGCCATGGCGAACAATCTATGTGCACAGGTGACGACAACATAGGGTTTCCTCAGAGAGAAGCAAAGCTTTTTCCCTTTTCAAAGGCGATATCTCTATACACTATCTCTAATTTGTTGTAAAAGGAAATCATATTCAATTAGTTAGACTTTAGTCAAACCATTGACATAGAAATGGTGAACATCAAATTCAACTAATGTGTCTATAATACCAAATGTAAGGCACTTAATCCCTACAACTAGTATATTTTCCATTTTCTTATTGTCATTATGCAAGTTTCTTGTACGGATGCCCCTTATCATGGCAATTATATGTATTTTATATCCTAAGAAGTAATATCATATACCAAAAGACATGCCCCTTCGAATATAATTAATTAAAAATAGGACTTGCTATCCCCAACTCCTAGGGATAATTAAGGAGATGGTGTCTTGAGGCCCTCAGGTTGCAGACATGGTGTACGAAGAGACAATTTGACCAACAATTTCATCTTGCACAGACATAGACCCACCTAGCTACCATCGTTCCATGATCGTCATGATGGTATCCACCACATTAGTTGGCTTCTGGAAGACATTGGGTCTTGCTCCATGAGGTACATGCCAGGTATTATGGTGAGTGTCATTTCAATATTTGAGACATTTGAGTTTGTTGCATTTATTACTACTTTTGATTATGTAGCGTTTGCTTGGACACTATGCTCTTTGCCCTATTTCACTTTGGTGGTTGACATTGCGTCCTAGTAAGTGGGTCACCCTTAGGGATATGTTTGCTACTGGGAGGTCCTCTTGACAATTGTACGATTCTCGACCATACTTGTCACTTTCCACACTTCATCCCCTCATCTCCTTACCTTTTTGGATTTTCGGGTATACTAACCCAAGAAGGGGTTGTCCCTCATTTCATGGGAAGAAGGGGCTAAAGGCCCAGAGGCTTGTAGTTGGAAAAAGATAAAATCCAATCATTAACCTTCTAGATGCTCACCCAGGGATCCTGAGGACAATGAAATATCTCTCATAAGAAAATGATGAGACCCGTGAAAAATAACTAATACAAAATGCCAACCAAGGTAGACCATGTGTGGGCACTATTTTTAATGCTTAGGTAGAATCCTAACACATGTTTTCAACTTGGGGAAGAATGATGTGACCGGGGTAGAGTCAAGGTGGGCACAAATTTTCATGCTTAGGTAGAAGCCCCACCTTGGCTTCAACCTGAAAACAAATTAAAAGAACAAAAGGCAATAAATGGGCTTGGAAAAAGGTTGCATTGAAAATGAAGGTGTTGCACACTTTCTACAAAGGCACCCATAATTGCGACACTACAATCACTTGTATGTCATGAAACCCATGCCCAAAAGTCCCCCCCCATCCATGTCACCTCATCCACATGACTTAGAGAAAGTTCCACTCAGGAAACACCTCTAAACTCGAGGTACGATTCACCCAATAGGTCATTTTGTCAACCCTCCCATACCTAAACTTAGTAAATTGCATAGGGTCTTTGAGCATTTGTTTATTTTGATGAGGTAGTTTGGATGTACATGCTTAGATGGCTCTTTTATTGGTTTGATTTACTCATCATTATGCATTTGAATTGAGATTCTGGGAGGGCGTATCCATTTGTCTTTGTAGGACCTAGCTGGTGGATAGTTTTGGAAGAACAAGCTTAGTTGGGCTTCCATGGGGCTTGAAGGCCTAGAGGACACCTTGGAGGATTTGGCCCAGCCCTTACATGCCAAACAACTTGCTTGAAAGGGCCAAAACATCACCTTTTAAGGGCTTGACATCATCCTAGGGCTAGGGTTTGGTGGTGATGATGGACATTTGGCACGTTTTGAAGGAAGAGGCCCATGGATCATGGAAGAAAGGATTTGGTTGAAGACCATTGGCCTTTGCAGGCGTAGCGCTCCCTTCTCCAACTCAACGACTTGACCAAAAGTGCCAAATGTTGCCGAAAAGAGGGGTGACATCATGTTTCTAGGGTTTCTCTTATGTGCAAAATATGAATTAAAAAATATTACTTTTGTAAAGGGGAAAGATAAGGGTTGTTGACCCCTTATCTTGTGTTTTAACCTAATTTTGTGGGCAAACATGTTTTAGAACATTTTGTATCAATAAATATCTATAACGACCCCTTCGTTATGACTACAAGCGAAGCAAAAGTGATTTTTTTTTTTTTTTTTTTGAGACAAGAAGACGACGACGACAATAGTTTAACCACATCACTGATGACGAACACATGCACGCAGTCCAATCAATAGGAAACTAAGACTCCACGCACTGGCTCAAGTGAAACTGGGCAAAACGTGTGTAGAGAAACAAGGGAAACAACTACTTTCCAGACACAACATGACCACGCCTAATAGCTAAGGGACAACATCCCCCTCCTAACACCACGACCTTGACGAACAAAGACTAGAACCTCAAGGCACACGAACCAAACACATGAAGGCGTTCAACCCATGCGCCAAAAGCAACTTACAATGCTCAACAACACTCACATGAAAGGCACCGACTCCGACCAAGTTATCATTCGCTGCTATCCAATAGGGCACACCATGATCAACTCATCAGGAGTCATGCCGTCCCCAGGTGATAGATGCGTCAATAACCTTGGCGCAACACATTCTATCTGGACCAAGGACTCTAGATAACTCCAACGCGCTAGGAGCCGAAAACTGACGAGAGGGCTACAAACATACCCCAAGCAACAGGTCACCTAGACGCAAGATGACTACAATCAAGGAAAGGCGCGAGCTAAAACACGACTTTGTCAACAACCCCCAACCATTAATCAAGTCTATAAGTAAAAAATTACGATCTAAATTAGCACTAAATACAATCTAACTTAGCGAGTCTAACTCACAATTGATCAATGATTTACAAACCTAACTTATCATTAAATCCAAATCTAAATTAGCGAATCTAAACTACAAATTAGACATCAATTACATTAGTTACCAATCTAATTCAACAAGTCTAAATTACAACTAATCAATAATTTGGGAATCTAATTAAACAAAAATACCAATACATACCACATTAACAATATCGATATATAATGCTTTTAATGATAACACTTAATAACAAGATTTACTTCCAACAAGTAGTCTAGCAATATCAACAGTATTAAGTTTAACCAACTATCATTTAATCACTAAGTTGTTGAGTAAAACAGGTTTAATCATAACAAAATTAGCTATTCATTAAAAGCGCCCCTGCTGCCTGATGAAGGCATGAATCGCTGTGCACGAAAATATAAGGTATCTCATTGCTGAAAAACAGCTGTGTGAAAATATAAAATTACATCTAAGACTAACAATCACATGATATAGGCTGCCTATTAACTATTGAAGAGGCTATCTAAACAATAAGGGAAAAGTGCAATCCCTGGCCATGGGCCCCTCAGTTAAAATTTGATAGAGAAATCCATCTTAACATTATTGTGAGTAATCAACAGTGAATAGAGTAGAAGCAAATTCTGTAGAGGTGAATCACCATGTAACAATTATTATGTCTTTATATTTAAGAGGTGATTCCTTGCAAACCAATAAATTGGAACTTATATTACGCACCAAAATTTTTCAGTAGACATTTATACATCTGACACTAATTAGAGATAAATCTAATGAGGAGATGACGAGAATCTGAAAGTTGAAATGGGAACAATTCGTGTATTTAATCCAGATAAGAAAAAAAAATGGTTATCCCAACAAAATCGCAATTAGATAAATGCTGGATTGATACATTGTCATGCGCAAAGAAATGGCTTTCTAAAAGATAAAAAAAAATTTCCCCGACTGTCGGGCATTAACCAAATGCAGCCACTGTCAGGCGCTGGCAAAAACGCAGCCACTGTCAGGCACTAAAAATGCAAACGGAAAATTCAGGAGGTCGTGAGTTAGAGTATGGATTCGCTGGGCAAGGCAAACGTTGTCTGACGCTTCCACAAGCTATCGTTGTCCAGAGCTATTAAGAGAAGGTTGAGTTTTCCATCGTTGTGCAATGGGGTGAATTGGCAATCTAAAATAAGAATAAGACGATTAAATCCACAGGGTAACTCACGAACAGATTACCTCTAGGAACATTTTAGAATTGCCATCAAATGTATTAAAACACAGAGGGAGTTCACCATCGTTACAATGATGGGCAGAGGGGGAAATTCGTTGCCAGGCATTTCGTTTTCTTTTTCTTTTTTAAAAACAATTGCTAAGTTTAACTCAACAAAGGCGCTAGGTGAAAATGCTATCAAGTAAGAATAGAGCAGAGGAAAAAAATGTAAGTCAGGGGTCTATTCCAGTAAAAAAAAATTCGCCGTGGAAAAAGGTGGCGATTTGCAGATGCAAGATAAGACCGCAGAGTTAACCAGGCCTATCTCCCAACCATTAATAAAATCGCCCTTAAACTTACGCTACCCAAAGCTACCGATGATAGCAGGCTATCTATTAAATACATAATAAAATCTGTTAGCTAAATAATGTATATACTGAGAACACTGTCAAGGAGGACGAAAATTGTTGTGCAAGGAGGACGATTCACTGTGCAAAAGAAGCACGAATTCTTTGAGGAAGGAAGCATGAAAGGCGAAGATGAAAGGGCCATCGACACACGACATAAGGGGCGTCGAAGGCAGTGAAATCAACACGAAAATGCAGTCCAACCAACAAGTGTGATCGCAAAACAAACAACTTAGCACTGTCAACAACGTCAATCACAGACATGATAAGGAAAAATACGCCCAGTAACCATAACATGCATACAAAAACATGCATAAGGATGCCATTCAGGTAACCGTAGCATGCATAAGGATGACATTCAGGTAGGACTAAAACACAGTCTAAATAAAGAGAAACGTTGTCGTTAAATCGCAGAAAAGGACGAGGAACAACACACATAGATTTTCAATCGCAAGAAGGCGCAATGACCACCAATCAGCCGAGAACAATCAATAGGGGTAGATGATTGGGCAGAAACATCCTTCGCTCATCATCCTCGCACATAAAGGTAGGGCATTAGGATCTATATGTCTATTAACACCGAAGTGACAACTGTCGATCCGACTCCTGGTCGACTACCCAGGTGAGGAATGATGAGATAGGGACGAGGACAAAGTAAGGAGAGTAAACTCATCACAAAATCAATAAAAACCATAGGACGGTCACGACATGAAGGGTTCGAAAGCCAAGTTAATCAATCAACAACGAGCTTAAGGCTATGGGGGAGATTTAGTTATCAAATAAAATGATAGGTCAATCATTTTCTTTACCCAATTAAAATACATAACTAAAAGCGTAAAGTATATTAATAGTCTACCCTGTAGAAATAAAGGAAGCGTACCGCAGCCCAAGTTGCCCGCTCTGAGTTGTTTTTCCACGTGCTCTGTGCAACTTCCGGTTGTCGACCGATGAGACTTCACCGGTACCTCCCAGCCAATGCTAGGGGTACGCTTCTTCCCCCTTAGCCCTCCGAGCCGCAAGGGGCCACCCACATTAAAACAGAGAGAAACGAGCTCCCAACTCGCCTTGCAAGGCCGAGCTACCACTTCTCACTGAGTTGGGTACCCCAACTCCCACAAGGTAAGTCAGTCAAGTCTAAAATTCTGCAGCGTAATGTTACACATAGCAGAAGAGATCCATCATCCTTCTCCTCTCTCCATTATATAGAGTTTCAAAGTCCTATACTTTCCCAAATTCCCATTTAATTTATTTTTCAACAATTTAATTCATAAAATCCTCCCCGTACATGTGTCACCCATCCCCTTCATTGCACCATAAATTAATTTCATTAATTAATKAATTACTCCTATTTCCCTCAYCCACCTAAAAKCACTCCTAGAATCGCTCCTAGGTGTCCCCATATTCCCYTACAAGTTTTAATGACTTTCCCCCTTAYTAATTTACTAGTTGAGTTTAATTTAGAAAGTTCTTAAAKGCTAGATACCTTACTAAGTTAGACTTTCTGCTTTTTCTTTGTGTTTCCTAGACTTTATTTTCTTGGACTGCGCGACATTTTATTAGGGAAATTGCTTTAAATCCTTCTCATCACATTATTCGTTCTAAGGCCATCTAGGTTCATTCATTTATTAATTATCAATGCGACATGCCCTTCAGGATGCACTAGGTGCTCCAAGGATGCCACTCGCCCCATTCTGTTTCCCTTGCGCGACGTGCCCTTCAGGACACACTACGTGCTCCAAGGGTGCCATTTGCCTTTTTTCGTTTTTCTTGCACGACGTGCCCTTCATGACGCACTACGTGCTCCAAGGGTGCCACTCACCTCTTGAATGACTTGGTAGACATCAAAACCCCTAGATTCAATACTCTGCCAGGTGATCTTGTGGGAGACTAAGGGCCTCTAAGGAATAAGGCCCCTGCCTTATTACGCGCCCCTTAGAATCATTGTGAGCGATTGTCGCAGTCGACCCTCATGGCATCGTGGGTCTTCTCGAAACTAGGTAGTCGTTAACCTACAATTCTAGCAATGACAGGAGTGCTAGTAGGGTGTGGCAGGGCTGCTGTCCACACCTCTCCCTCAACATCTCTGGTAGTCGTACGTGACCCCTCTATTCCACATGTAAGTCTCGTCGGCAAGCTATCGTCAACCTGCATCATCAATGAATCATGTTAGAAATATATCCATAATCATATCATCTAATCATATGCATAAATGTCATATATACAACAGTCAAACCCCAATAGTCCATTCCCTGACTTGATCCAGAGTCCAAGGGGTTCCATCGATGCCTCTGCATCCTCGAGGTCCAAAATCCCGCACACTCCGGAAAACCGAGTCAATAGAACCTGTCTATGTCAATGCAACAAAATAAGATGTCATCAATTCATAACGCCTCATAATCATAAATCAAATGCCCAAAAGTATAATAATTTAGATCACTTGCGAGCAAGTGTCCTCAAAGAATAAGTTTGCTCAGTGCGCGCAAGAGCGGGATGTTATAAGATCAACTCTATTTCATTTTGATATAGCTCTCCCATTGTGAGAAGATTACATTAGCTGCAATTTGTGTCCTACTTGGGAAACTCTCTTTATCTCTCTTGGTTACATTATCTTGTGATGGTTTATCTTTGCTATTGGATGGATGGATGATGCACTATCTCTCTTGGAGGTTTGTTTCTTTCTTTATAGTGGAATTTGTTTGGTGAATTAGGGTTTCATCTTGTTAATGCTTCAACTAGGTAAGGATTTCACGTCTATTTCTCTCTTTTCTTGGTTGTAAGGTTATTGTGATGATTTCTTGGGGAGTATAAGGGCATACAACCCCCTCCAAGTCCATTATAATTGTTTGAAATAATTTTTGGTGCAAAGGATATTAGGAGTAAAAGGGCTTACACCCTCCTATGTTTTCCTTGTTGGTTAGGGTTTTCCTTGGGGAGTAAAAGGGATTACAACCCCAAGGAAGTAACTCATCTAACATATTTAATCAAGAGACTCCATTTACCAAATAGAAAGACACTAATGTTTATGCATTGGAGAAATAAATCATTGCATTGGTAATCGTAAAAAGTTGAGATATTGAGATGGTCTAAGTTGGAATATTTTCTATGTGTTCTAAGCTTGCTAAGGCCACAAAGGCGTCTTGTTTCTCCAAGTAGTTATTTCTGCTGTAACAATTTTTTTGCTACAACCATAAGGCTGAAATATATATCTGCAATACTTGTTTCTTACAACCTTGTTTCATTTCTAAAGTCTTGTGCTTCTATACTAGAGTTATACTAGTGTTTAGCTAGCCTATCTCTTGCATCATTTGGTAGACTTATAACATTTGTTTAGCAGCTCTAATAACTATTTACTTGCTGATATATATTTTTGTTGATTGATGCAAATAGGGACAACGAGCTTAAATTTCTTGTCCACCTAACATATAGCTCGTATAGTTAGCTTTTCGTGTGTCTCGGGAAGGTAAAAACACTTTCTGTAGGTACCCAAAGACTTGGCAACCATAAACGACTTCCAAGACGTGTCATCAAAGCCATCTTCCAGTTAGCAATTTGACCTATAGGGGAATTCATCTCATCATCTCACTTTCCGTCTCATTTCCCCCTAGGGTCACCCGAGATCCCCCCCTTGAGGTAATCACTTCACCTCTAAAGTGATGCAAGTACCTATCTGAGGTGACAGTGGGTAGGTTTTCCCTTAGTTGTCACCATCTTGTGGATTGAGTCGGGCTTTGCCCAACCTACAACCTGTGCGATAATAAGACTTTAAAAATGATTAATTATAGTTAATAATAATAAGCTAATTAAGACTAACTAGTATAGATCCATTTTAACCTTAGGTCCATTAAGCATAGAGAGGGATCAAAAGAACCTAAGTGCAAACCTTGTGTTGCTTAAAAGATTTGGAGTTAAGATGAATCTATGCTAGTTTAGGTTCTTTTTTCAACATTTAAGAATGGGTGTCGATGCTTTTTCCTTCTATCTTATTAATGTTACACTCACGACACTCATAACACATCACTTCTATCTTTGGGCTATGATAACACCTCCATTCTCTTAGTGCAATTAAAATACTACTAAGTTTTATTATGATATATTTAAACTCTTATAATATCATACTAATATTTATAAGATTAATTACATACTTTTATGTAAGGTTTAGCCTTGGAATTTAGGTACGTAACATTATCATGACATAAGGAAAAGGCTCTTGGAATACATTCAAATAATAGTTCCTAGCAAGTAGTGTTGAAAATTTATGTTCAATTTGAACATTTTGCCCATTTTGAATGTTTTTACAAGTGGCTTTGGAGAGAAAACCGTGAATTTTACATACATGTTTTTAAAATTTTCTAACCCATAAATTTGGCATTGAATCAATGAGTAGGAAAAAAATACAAATACAATATTTAAAAAACCATTATGATATCAAATTAAATATCCAAATTGTTGCAACACAAAAGGTGAAAATACAACAATGGTATTAATAATTACAACTCCAAAATAACTTGGTCTATTATCATTACAACAACAATGTTACATGACACCTAAGTTGTGATTCTAGTACAATATTCATGTCCCTTCCCATATCATAAGTATCTGTCTTTGTTTTCGAATAAAGCTACATTATGATTTTTCGAAACAATTCCTAACATAAATCAATCTCAACTATCAACCTATTAAATCATGGATCTATTACACATCAAGATTTATTTAAAAGAGCCATCTTAACCTTCACCAAGCTTGTTCTTTGCTTTGAAACTGGATGTAGCCTCTCTCATAATATCATACTTGTAAATGTGGGGTGGCAAGTCCAATGGGAAGTCATTTTAGACCCCATAGGAAATCAAGAAATTGTGTATGCACTAGGAATTGACACTGCAACAAATAATGAAGTGGAAATTTTAGCTCTTTTCAAAGGCCTTTTACTTTTGAAAGCTAAAGAGTCTTGGGAGACCTCTATGTTGGGTGACTCAATGATAACTCTTCGAGCAATCCAAAGAAAATTCCTTCTTAAATAACCACTCCTATCTCGATTGGTGAAAATAATAATACAAGAAATGCGGGGCTTCAGTAAAATTTAGTTCTTCCATGTCCTTCGACATAAAAACTCAATAGCGATCATAAAGCAAATGTGGGGTCCAATTAAGTTTTAACATATGTCTCATAAATGGGGGGAGCTCCTTTCAAACCCTCCATAGAGTTTGTTTGGATACGATGGGAGATAACAGGGGCATCCCCATGGCGAGTTCCTTCCTTTTGAATTGATAGGTAGTTATGTCTAGACAACATCATATTACTTCACTCATGCTTTCTCTTGTGCGAGTTATTATGAACAACATGCCAATGTAGTTAGGATTTCAATGTGGGCTATATTGCCAGGACAAGGGACAAATCCAACTCATTTTAGGTGTTTGGTCTTTCTTTGTTTTTGTTTTTTCTTTAGGCACTCGTTCAACAACTCTGAACCTCACATGGAGCTCCCTCCCCTAGTTCTAAGTCTGTGCTCCCATCTTTTCCTTTCTCCCTAGTCTTGACTTGGTTTTTGTGTTATCTTGTAGCAAGATGGTGGATTTCCACTATATTAAGGGGTGTTGCACTCATTGTGAGTTGTGGGAATTTAAGAAAGGGATTAATCAATGCTTGAGGGATGTGGACAAATCTCAATGCCAAGATAATGTAGGATTAGTGACAAATAGAATTTGAACAAAAAACTCAACAAATTAATTTAGTGAGAGACAACTATGTTATGGAAACAACCAAGCATGTAGTGAATTTGAGAGATTCACAGAAGGAGGTCGATGCAATTATGGGAGTCTGATATACTAAAACAACTCATGGAGCACATCATGCCCCATCTTAGTATCCCTAACAATGTGGTGAACCCCCTCTCATTCACTATTCCCCCCCCCACCCCCTTAGTATATTCCACAAATTCCTGACTCTTTAAGAATCCTCTACAAATTTCTAATATGTAACTAAAACATGATTGTTTTTCAAATTGCAGATGTCAAGAAGAAGAATTGCAGGGCTTCAAAGATGAAATATGGAAATAAACATTGATTAGCAGATGCCTAGACAAGGCCAAGTAAGTATTATTTATTTTCCTTATTAAATATGTTTTTTCGAGTATTGTGTTTACTTCAACATTATGTAAGATAGTGTACCTGCCAGGATAGAATAAGTTCAGATTGCAAGTCCTTCTAAGCAAAACTTGTTTTCAGTTTGTTTTTTGGATTTAAGGTTTGACGTAAATTTTGTATTTTATCCTCATTGCTTGGCTCCAATAAAACCCTCTCTTTTTAATATAATCATTACCTATTATATATATTGCTTGGCTCCAATAAAACCCTCTCTTTTTAATATATATATATATATATATATATATATATATATATATATATATGAAGAATTGTTGCTTTAAAAAACTTATATGCATTGATATTTATTATTGTACTATTATCTATATTTGTGAAACATTACTATATTTTGGATATTCATTTTATCAATATTGTAGAAACCATCGCAAATTAGTTCAACACATATTGTGTAATTTTAATATGGTTTGAGAATGTAAATTATTTTAAATTTATTTCATGTTAATTTATTTGACCGTAGTATAAAATTTATATGATTTTTTTTTTTTTTTTTTTATATTAGTTATGCTCATATAAATTACATTCATCTTGTATTACATTCATGTAGTAAATGTGTATAGATTAGGGCACCTTGTATTGCATTCATGTAGTAAATGTGTATAGATTATGTTACCTTGTATTGCATTCATGTAGTAAATGTGTATAGATTAGGTCACCTTGTATTGCACTCATGTAGTAAGTGTGTTTTGAATTGCTTGTTATTATTACTTTGGACTTTAAAACTTAACACATTATAAATTTGTATATATTTAAAGTATGTTTTTGATTGCTTGAAGTTATTACTTTTTACCTTAAAAATAACCATTAATGTTTTATTTAAAAAATTGATATTCTATAAATTTTTATGAACTTACAATTGAAATTCCATAAATTTGTGTGAATATAAAAAATTCTAACTATCAAAAATTTTCTATTTGATAGGCAAGATTGAATGTCAAATTTCAACATTTTTAGCTAGAGAAAAATTGATATGGCACCAATTTTAATATTCATAAGCACATTGCAATGCAAGATATAAGTTACCTTTTGCAGGTTAGAAATTCTTACATTTTTTACGTTATAACATCTATAATCAATTTCAATTTTAGTTTTTTATCATTAAAACTTTATTGTTTTCATACATCTATCTGTAACTCTATTGATTCTTTAACATTATAGTACAAGCATCTCACAATATGACAATTGTGGCCATGAAACACCACCTATGTTGCAAGAATATGCTAAACATGTCTTAAATCAACCTTGTGCTTCTCATTGTGGATGCGACAAGAAATATGGAAATGGAAAAATGCAAAAGTTAGACAAAGAAAGGTAATTTTTCCTATGTTTGTCCACTATAACATCTTGTGGACCAAACAACTAAAGAGCCAATTACATACAATCTTATCTATTTAGATGACATTGATCCATTACTCATGTGCTTTCAAGCACAACTTTATGATGGGAATTCTGGTTTTCTTAGGGAATCTCTAGTTTCAAGCATGACTATGATGGGAAGCATGGTTTTGAGAATATCTAAGTTCGCTGCATGAGGGAGAGACTCAAGAGTCTGCAGAAATCAAAGATTTGTTGTCAGAGCATCAACGTAGGGTTTAGAAGTAGGTGCTATGATTGGGTCTAATTCATTATCCAATGTTGCATATACAATCACCCCTTTGATCATGAGATACAATCCTAGGCATAAGCAGACTAGTAGTTGATAGTTTTGTGGTTTTGACATTTCTATTGTGCAATAATGATTCATTGTAATTTGAAATGTGTATTATGCACCATGCCCTATCGGACTTATGGGCTGTGAACCAATGAGAATTAAAAAACATATACTACTATTTTTTTATATTTATAGTAGTGTTGATTAAGTCGGCATCGGCAAAAAGTCGGCGAGGGTCTGGAAAAAATTGTTTCGGCAAAAGTCGGCAAAAAATCGGAAAACCACGACAAACATTAAAAAATACAAAATATATTCATTTTTTTCAAAATTTTAAACATA
>SNQJ01S0039487.1:21258-47516 GCA_010110895.2 Picea sitchensis
AATCAATATTGAGAAGTTTTTACCATTTTTAACCATAACATGTAACCATTAAGTTATCAAAAATTTATCACATATGATTTCATTCAATATATCATCAACATATAACCAAAAATACACAGTACACAATATTTTTATGTGAAAACACAAATGGGATAAAACCATGGAACACTTTTTAATATGTATCTTTAATATTACATCCATGGGAAGCACTAACTTCCAAACTTCTCCATCACCAAATGGAAGGAGGCACAAACCCCCTATTTAGAGGCTCCAACATGAAGGAAGATAAAACTCCCTGAGTTCTCTAGGTCCGACTGGAAGGAGGCTCTGACCCCCTAGTTTATAGGTTCCAACCTTAAGGAAGCTCCAAATCCCTAGATTCTCTAGAACCAACTGGAAGGAGGATCCAACCCCCTAGTTTTATGAGCACCAACTCAAAGGAAGTTTCAACTCCCTTGCCGGAACCAACCTATTATCTAAAGACACCAATATTTTCGTGTGCCACCCAACCTCCCATAAATATAAATAAGAGACTCAACATATCAATGTAACTATCACTGATATTGATGCATCATCATAATAAAAATGTCATTGTTACTATCATTGATATTGATACATAATCATCATAAAAAATGGTTCAACAACATAAATATTATGCTAATATCACCAATAACATCCCTCAAATCATATGCTCAAGATCACCATGATATCCATCAAACCATGTGCCAAGATATGCATCAAACCATGTGCCAATACCTCCAATATATCTCTCAAGCATGTGCCAAAGTATCCAATATATACTTCAAACCATGTTCCAAGTATCCAACCATGTGCCAAAATATCCAATATACAAGTCTCAAGCATGTGCCAAACCATCCAATATACACCTAAAATCATATGCCATAACCTACAACATATGCCTCAAGCATATACTATAACCTGTAATATACAAGACTCAAAATATAAAGAAGAACACACCTTTCAAAATCTGAAAACCTAGTGCATGAGATCACAAATCATCAAAACTTCAATGACTTCACTTCCTTAAATTCAACATCAAGAGAATAACAGCTTATCTAAACTTTTCTTCAGCCTCGTGGGACTAGACCAAGAAACAAGTGGGGTCTCATGTGATGATACCAGGACAATTAGTGGGGGCCTCACAGGACATCCTATGCTTGACCTACAGGGGTTTGCTAAATTAGGGTTACCAGAAACCCTTCTCTAATTTGTAACTTCGAGACTTGCCTCCTTTGCACTCCTCCACTACTTCAGTTTCACTAAGAGATCACATACTTTATTGCTTTCATATTCCAAATGTGTAACGTTCCCAACCACCTAGACTAGGCCATGCCACAAAAAACTCTCCCTTTTTACATCTCTTATACCACAATGTAACATTGCCCAGCCCAAATGAGGGACATTACGGAGAAGAATACACATAAAAACAGAATTTCTTCTTACTAAAGTAATTCTTTTACTGTCAGTTGATTTCCTATAGCTTACAACTACATAAAATAGATTCAACTATTGTTTATAACCATAAAATAGATGCATCTAAAGAATGTTAATAATCAACATGAAATACAACTAAACCATTCATTAAAATAACATATAAATCATTCTCAAATACACAGAGTTCATGCATAGTAATAACATGTGTAAATAACCCGACAACAAGATATAACAATTATCTTTAAACAAGAATTGTGAAACCAACTTCTTGGGATGGATGTTCCACCCAACCATAGACTGACTATTCCAAATATCAATAGCCAGTCACCCCTGAGCTAAGGCTATTAATCCACAAAAGAGGGTGGTCTCTCACAGTCCACTTGCAACCCATAAAACTAATAACCTAACTGATATCCTCCTACATATATCCCTACTTTTCTACCAGCTCTCTTCCTCCTAACCTACCCAACCCAAGGAATGAACCATTCATTTATCAAGGATAAACCAAGGGATGTGCCATATTTTTGTCAAGATTAACCCAAGGAATGTGCCATTCATTTATCAGGGTCTCTCTAGCACATGTAGTTAGGAATCTCTTAGCTTGGAACTCAAGGGAACTTGTTGCTAGGAATAATACCAGCAAACCAACAACAAACACTTGTTGTTACAGTGAAATTACCTCTAGAGTTCACTCTTCATTCCTGACAACCTTGTTATTCAATATTCAACTCCAAAATTCTCCAAATGCATTCCATCTTGCTCTAGAATTTGCCCTTCATGGCTGCACCAACTTCAAGCTCTCATCTTTCTCTCTAATTTTTCTCTTATACAAAAATTTCCCCCATCTCTGAACTATTGTCCCAACCTATACCAATTTACTCCCTTTGGTTTTCCTTTCTTGACTCACACTCTTCCCCAAGTTGATCGTACTCAAACCCCATGTTCCCAATAAATATGGAATGTGACTACTCACACCCACCCTCTTACATGTATTCAATTATTTTCTTTGGGAACACTCAATCAGAAAATGGAAGGCTCATACACAAATGACAATTTTAAGAAAATGGGTTGAACTAACATACATGGTTATTTCCTCCTATTGGCACACAGGGGTAGACCCAAGGTTCAATGATTCAACAATGCACCAAAAAAACTCTAACCACTGTCCCTTTCGGCAACACCTGTGAAGAAGATGAAGTCTCACTCGAGGTAAAGGTGGCGGGGGTTGCAGGACTCAGGTTTCTAAAACCAAGCTGGGACACAGATCTGTGATTACAATACTTGAAAGAGCACTTAGCCAATAAGATGCATTATTTCTTGAACCTTATTCACATCGCAAGTTAAACCCTTATTACAGATTAGTGAAATAGCAAGCAAGATTAAGCAAATCTAATCATTTAGCAAATCGCATTAGCTCAGATATACCATTAAAATATCATAAAGCACTAAGCATCCATAGATATATCTATCATACATCAAGATCAGTGAACTAAGCATATAAACACATAAAAAACACGAGAAATATTGCACAAAGCACATCAGAGCACAGGATATACTTGGTTCACCCCAGTGTGGGGCTATGTCCACCAACTTCTTCTTCTCTTCTTTATTAATATTCAATCTTTCTACATTCTTCGTCTCCTATGCACAAAGCAACAAAGCACAACCCCACAGAGGACAGGAGATCTACGCGCAACCCTCCATATCCTCCTTCCCAAAATAAGGTCAAGGCATAGATCCAACTCCTTATTAGAACAAAGCCTTACATAGTCTGTGGACAAATCCTCTTACAATTCCTTTCACTAAGCCAAAGCAACTCAATACAACACTTAGCTATCACTTTTACATATTCTTGCACGAAGCCAACTTAGACAACTACAACATATGGTGCACTTAGCTCACTACTTGTGTAGTAATTCAATCATATCTAATTCTTACATCACTTAGATACTTATTTATACAATTACAACAAGGCCTAAACATGGGTAAACCCATGGGCCGACATCCCAAACCCATTACATAAACCCTAAAAATCCCAAAACTCCCTCAAAATAGGTTAGATTTTGTGATCTTAGCTCTGCCTGGGCACTCCATCTTCGACCATCCTATCGAAGTCCCTCAATCACCTAATATTTCCTAATGTTTAATCAAAACTTGGTCAAGGTCCAACAGGCCTCCAACAATCACCTGTGACTTATCTCGAGTCACTTTCGGATGCGGAAAAGTGTTGTTTCTAAGGCCACCGATCTTAACTCGAAGGCTTCTATGACTTGGCACCTTCAATAAGGAGCCTCACAGCAGGAAATGCGAATCACTTAGCGTGGTGATAGGACTTCCGGTGTTGTTTCGCTATGCTTGGCAGTTGGAGAACAACTATGAGCCTTTTCCTTCAACTTCTTCAAAATTGTGTAGGCTTAGATCACGCCTTTGGATGGAGAATCTCTGTCCTCCACGATTTTTCTACGGATGGCGGTAACTTTGTTGTTGGACTCTGTGTGTTGCTCCTATGACCTCTTCATCTTCTCAAGCGCAATGAAGCTTCATCTGTGCTTGTATAGTGGATGCTTGTTGGTTCACCTCCTGGAGTTGTGCTTCATGTTTCCTCAGCTCCGGGTCTTCTGTGAGGTGCTCATAGGTCTTTGCACTTTGATCACTTAGTTTCTTAATCTTCTGCAAGGCGCTCATAGGTCTACGCACTTTGATCACTTAGTTTCTTACACTATGAGGTGAGTGCCCTAATTATTTCTTTTGTGTTCCTGGAAGCTTCTTGGATTTCTAGTTCCATTACTCTTGCTTCAAGCTGCTGAATGACCTCAGTGAGCTTCCCCACTTGTATCTCGGTTGAATCTTCTTCCTCTTGCACCAATCCCAGAATAGAGCGAAGTTCTTTAGCCACTTCCTCCTTGATCGCAATCTTCTCTGCGATTAGTTTGGTCTTTTTCTTCCTGTATCTTCCCATTGTTCTGCTTGAACTTCACCTGAATTTCATTTTTCTCCTTCTGCGCAACTCGAAGTTTCTCTAGGATCTCCTCATTTTCTTGCTTTAAGTCCTCTATGGCATGATCCTTTTCTTATTGGAATCGACAAAGCCGAGCCTCAATTATATCTGCTAATATTCATAATTGGGTTGGATCATCCCACAATTCTACACTTTTTGCTGAAGAAGGCGCAATAGGCACTGTGCGGCTCGAATGGATAGCTTGATGTATATCCTTGAGCTCCTTCTATATTATGTCATACAATGTTTATTGCTTCGGTTCATGTCTCTGCAGGATATACTCTCAGGCATATTCTACAGTTGTGATGATGATCTCGATATCGTCCACTGTGATCACATTCTGTGATTGAGGATTATTCTCTTGGGTCTTCTTTCGTGCTGAGGGTTTCTGCAGAGAAACCTTCCTTGTCTTTGATGTCTCGACCTCTGTAAGGGGATCCTTTGGTGGTGTTACTTCACCTTTATCTTTCTTGTATCTTTCTTCCCCTCCTCCTCCTTCGAGTGAATCGGGCCTACTTTCCTCCAATGCGTTGTCCTTATCATCACTTTCTGTGTCCTGCACTTCCTCCTTTTTATTCTTTTTCTTTGCGTTTATTTGTCCATCATACTTAGTATGGGTGAACAAAGGACTTTCGATGATGTCGGAGTCAAAGAGTTTTGCATCTTCGACTAGTTCAAGGAATTTTGTTGGCCATTCCTTAGTGATCTCTTCCATGTCTTCATCGGTAAACTTATAATAAGACTACAACTCCTCCTTACTTTCATCTTTGGGCACGGTGATATAGATGAAGTGTTGTTCTACGCAGAACTTCACTGGCGGATTGTATTGATGCAAAGTATTTTGGGTCATCCATGGGAATGATTCAATGGAATTCTGAAGTTGTAGGTAGTAAGCGTGGAACACCGCATTCAATTTCCACTGCTTCGCCATATCACTCGTGTACCACAAGGTGGAGAACCTTGTTGCCAACGACTATGATGGCTCAACTTCTAGGAACATTGCTCCTTCTGGAATTTTCCAAGTGACAAATGAGATCAGTACCAATATCCAACTAAAGTGAAACTCATACCCTTGATCTTGTGCTTCGTGACAATCCTTTTCCATCTTGTTGATGAGGTGACTCACCCAATTCATTTGCATTCCTTCTACGCATTTCCCTGCGAAGTCCACTACAAACCCTGTGACTTGTGTCGGTCGATTCTTTCTGACGATCTTGCCAACGATCAGTTGGAAAGAAAGGTGCACTGCACCATCCTAGATGGATGCTACCTTGTAGCCTCACTTTCCCTTCTCTACATCACCATAGTATTCCTTTATACACTGGGCCAAGGAGAGATCTACAACCTTCCCTAGGTAGAACTGCCAAGGGTTCGGTCCATGCATGCTCAATCCAGTGATCAAGTGGATCAACACCGAATCCACAGTTATGCGCCTATCTAGATAAAGATAACCTCCATGATAGCACTACAAGAGGAGTTTAACACAAGCATTAACCTCCTAATGTCGACCAAAGTGGGGGATCTTCATCAGGTTCAAGATCATGGATCGCGTGATCTCCTTAATCCACGGTTGGGGAACTACCCTGGGCTTCTTCCTTTTCATCTTCATTAGGTACCTATGTAGCACGAGCATCACATAGTTCTTCCAGTCTTCGAGGTTGAAGTCACTGGTATTGAGAGATGGGATCAGTCCCAACTAGGGTCCAACTGCGCGTATCCACTCCGGGAGGTACGCAGTGATCAACGTGTATTCAAAATCAAGCGGGATGTTATCACAATTAACTGCACCATCCAAAGGTGGGATGTAGTCTGGAAAGACCGACGAGATATGCTTCACGTTAACTAGATCATCGTGGTGTTTGCTTCATTTCTTAGCAGTGTGGCCATAACGTTGTCTATTCGATGGGGATGCTTGCAATCCGCCAGTCAACGATGCCTATATTCCTACAGACATGACTCTCTCAACCATGAGGTCTATCAAAATATCCTCCACGGACTTCTCTAGTACACTATGCTCACCTGGCATTCACACTTGTAATCAAGGAGATAGGGTAGGCAAACAGACAAACAAGGTAATCAAACAGACGATGAGGTCTAGACAGAGAAGTGTGGTATGCAATCAATTCTCTATGACCTCGATTATCTCGGTTTGCAAAAAGTGGTCCCAGCGCAACATCTGATGGGTTAAATAAGCAACGTTGTAACAAATTCCTCCACCAAGCAGGAATTCCTCAATCAATACAAATTGGGTTGTTATGGTGTAGTCCCAACGGTCCAACGATGGTCTTTTCGAAAATAACTGTGTTTCTAACAATTTTGGAGCGTCATTCTAATGGTCGGGGCACCTCCAATGGTCATATAGCTTCATCAGGGCAAAGTGCCTTTCTACGTGGTTCTGCTATTCTGGCGAGGTTCAAGTTATGCAAGTTTTCCTTCCGTGAAGTCTTCTCTGGAACTTCTTGCAATTTTTCTAACTTTTCTTTCTTCTTACTGGGATTTCTTTCCTTCTTTCCTGTGATTTGAGTCTCTAGATTCCTCTTTCCATTCTTATTCTTATCTTCTCTTAGCACAGTAATTTCGCACTGTTGATGTTCTTTCAGAAGGTTCAAATGTAGTACCTCTTCTCTTACTATCTCCGGGGTGGATGCACTTCTTTCCTGCATGGATAGGGTCTTTAATCCTTCTTGTGTTCTTTCAATTTCGACAACTAATTCTCTAGCCCTCTGTTGCTTCGACTTATCCTCTTGTTATTCTATTAGTCACTCTGTTTTTCTAGCTATGAGGTCCCTTAATTCTTGCTTCTTCTTTTCTATAGCTTCCTCCTCTACTTTCCTTCTGATCTAATCTTTCTCAATCCAAGTATTTCCTACTAAAAGGGGGAAAGGGGTGTTGTTATCCACAAACTTAATGACTTCAAATTCTTCTTTGGTTGACATTTCATGAGAAATCATAGGTACATTAGTAACTCTTCCACATAGGGTTATCATCTTTCTTTTAAACAATCCTATCCTTCCCAATGAAGGAACCATAGAAGGCTTTCAAAAAATTTCCCAAGTGATTTCTGGCATGATTTTCACCTGTGTTTCCTCATCCAAGACATAGTCTATGTCGAAGTCTCCTATTATTGTTTCTATGTACTTCTTCTCTTTTAAGATCTCTGGTAAACTAATGTTTGTGATCATTCAGTGTTTCTTTCAGCTGTAATAATATAGTCTCTTATTCTTTCTGGTTCTCTAACATATCTGTAGTCCCTTGGCCTTCTTCATAGTTTTATTGTCTCATGTTCATCTTTTCAACTTTGGAAATCGTTCTAGGGAAATCCTCAACTTCATGGCCAATATATTTACAATAGAGACAAATAGGACCTATACCAGGGAATTCCTTAGCAAGATGTCTCGGTCTTCTGCCATTATAACATAGTGTCAATCCTTTCTTTCTTTTAAACGGTCCCCACCCTTTCTTGTACTGCGCATTGGGATCAAAGTGATGGACCTGCAATCTACAAAAATTCTTTCTAGGTTCCTTCATCCACCTGTTAGTCCAAAAAATATTTCGATGCATAGGAATAACATATCTTTCACTATCTCTATCAAATTTATTTAGATCAAATCTTTCTTCTAGCTATGCCCTAGTTTCAGACTAGGAAAAAATCTATCAAACATACCTATATTCATACTTTCGAAGAAAAAAATTCCACTTATCTTACCTTTACCAGAGCAGAAAGATTTAATATCTTACCTCTTTTCTTCAGATCGGGCTTCTCTCTTAACACAAAGCTTCGCAAGACAAGTAGAATATTGCGCACTGTAGCAACATATCTACACACAAAGATTTATCTTTTATTCAGTTCCCAACAATCATAGTTTCAGGTCTCGGCACTGGAACCATTTGTTGGCACACAGGGGAAAACCCAAGGTTCAACGCTTCAACAATGCACTAACAAAACCCTAACTACCAACTCTTTAGGCAACACCTGCGAAGTAGATGGAGTCTCACCTGAGGTAGAGGCAGGGGGGTTGCAGGAATCAAGTGTCTACAACGAAGCTAGGACATAGATATGTGATTACAATACTTGAAAGAGCACTTAGCTAATAACATGCATTATTTCCTAAACCTTATTCACATCGCAGGTTAAACCCTTATTACAGATCAGTGTAGTAGCAATAAAGATTAAGCACATCTAATCATTTATCACATAGAATTAGCTCATATCTAGCATTCAAATATCATAAAGAACTAAGAATCCACAGATCTATCTATCATACATCAAGATCAGTGAACTCAACAGATAAACACATAAACAACACGAGCAATATTGCATAAAGCACATCAGAACATAGCATATATGTGGTTCACCCCAGTGTGGGGCTACGTCCACCAACTTCTTCTTCTCTTCTTTATTAATCTTCAATCTTTCTACATTCTTAGGCTCCTGTGCACAAAGCCACATAGCGCAATGCTGCAGAGGATAGGAGATTTGCGCGCAGCCCGCCAGATCCTCCTTCCCAAATTCAGGTCAAGGCACAGAGACAACTCCTTATTAGCAAAAATCCTTACACAGTCTGTCCACAAATCCTCTTAAAATTCCTTGCACTAAGCCAAAGAAAATCAATACAACACTTAGTTATAACTTTTAGATATTCTTACATGAAGCCAACTTAGACAGCTACAACATATGGTGCACCTAGCTCACTACTCGTGCACTAAGCCAATCCGATCTACTTATTACATCACTTAGATACTTATTTATACAATTACAACCAATCCTAAACATGGGTAAACCCATGGGTCGACATCCCATACCCGTTACATAAACCCTAAAAGTCCAAAAATCTCGTAAAATAGGTGAGATCCTGTGATCTCGGCTCTGCCTAGGTGCTCCATCTTCGACTATCCTGTCCAAGTCCAAAAAATGGTCAAACATGACAAATGTTTCCTCAAAAATTGATCAAGGGCCAACTACCCCTTGGAACCCTCTTGTCCATAATCCTAGACACTTCCCCCTCTTTTGGATTAATTCATCCCCTATCTCTTGTCCATGTCCCCTTAGTAGCTGACATCACATTTTATTATTAAAACATAGAGATACAATTCGCATATTACAACGCTTGTCCATAGCCACATATTATATCCACATAAGAATTAATTAAACTGGGGATTATAGTGGGTATGTTACATTCCCCCTCCCCTACAATTATGCGCCATCGTTGATGCACACTATGATACACATATACCTTTCCCTTGTACCTGAAAATTCCATCCTCTTTTAGCTCATAAAAGGTAAGTTTCTACTGAAAATTTCCTTGCTATAACGTTTCTTTTATTTTTTCATATTGTTGATATGATATTGTTGTTGCAATAATGTTGACTTTCAAATATTTCCTATACATACTGATTGTTGTAACATGAATTTCATGATCTCTCCTGCTGAGTGCATCAACCACTTTATTTTCTTTTTCTTTTATATGCTTAATTTCGAAGTCATATTCACTTATAAATTCCAACCATCTAGTTTGTCTAGCATTTAGTGTTAGTTGTCCAAACAAATGCTTCAAACCACAATGGTTTGTCCTTATCTCAAACTTCTTACCCATAAGGTAATTCCTCTACATTTTCAATGCATGTACAATTGTTTCTAACTCCAAGTCATGTGTAGCACAATTCCTCTCGTACTCTTTTAATTTCTTGGACTCATAGCATACCACATGGTTCCTTTGACTAATAAATTTATCAAGTCCTTCCTTGTATGCATAGGTGCACACAATAAAATATTCGTTTGGATATGCAATATTCAATATTGGTACAATTTTCAAGATGTCTTTCATCTACTAAAATCTCTCTTCACACTTGGAAGTCCATTCAAATTTCACTCCCTTCTTTTGCAAGAAAGTGCTGGACTTGCAATATTTGAGAATCCTTTTATGAATCTTCAGAAATAACCAAAAAGACCCATGAATGATCTAACCTCTGTCACATTCTTTGGAACTGTCCATCCTCTAATGGCCTCTATCTTCTCAAGATCAACTTATATCCATGTTGTTGATATTATATGCCCCAAGTAGTGAATATTATTTTGATAAAAGATGCACTTACTTAAATTAGCATACAATCTATGCTCTCTTAAAACTTGAAACACCACTCTTAAATGTTTCTCATGTTCCACTTCTAATTTATAATAGATGAGGATGTAATCTAAGAACACAATCACAAAATTTCCAGGTACTCCCCAAACATTCCATTCATCATAAACATAAAAAATGTTGGGGAATTTTATAGCCCAAATGGCACTATCATGAATTCAAAATTCCCATATCATGTTCTAAATGTTGTCTTGTTGATTTCTTCTTCCTTTATCCTTACTTGATGATAGTCTGATCTCAATTCAATCTTTGAAAATATTCTTGCACTTTTCAGTTGATCAAACAAATCATCAATTCTTGGAAAATGATACTTATTCTTTATGGTAACCTTATTAAGCTACCCGAAATCAATACAAATCCTTAAGGTTCCATCCTTCTTCAAAAAAAACAAACTAGGGCTCCCCAAGGTGACACACTTGGGTGTATATACCCCCTTTTTAGCAACTCTTCAAACTGCATCTGCAACTCCTTCAATTCTGGTGTACCCATTATGTATGGTGTCTTGGACATTGGGGCAGCTCCTAGCACCAAATCGATAGAGAAGTCAATGTCTCTCTTTGGTGGAAATCCTAGAATTTATCTAAAAACATCTTCAAAATCCCTCAAGACTAGATGGTCTTCAACGATTGCCACTTTTTATTCGGCTGCCTCCTCCATATGGGCTACAAACATTTGACATCCCTTATTGAATCTCTTCTTCAACTCCATAGATGAAATCTCTCTAACAACTATAGCTCTTGGAATGAATTGAATATTTCCTTACTTCCCTTCCTCATCAAGACATGTGATCATCTTGTTGTAACAATCTAGGACACCGTGATGTTTTTCCAACCAATCGATGCCAATTATATAGTCATGTGTACCCAACGTTATGATGTTTACATATACCTTTGTGATAATTCCATTCATTTCTATTGGGAAATATTTAACCAACTCATTTATTTTCCTCTTAGCCCCCGTGGCTAACTGAACTAACCAAGATTTATTAGTCTTACTTCTTTGCAAGTTAAATCTTTCAAGAATATTAGAATTTATGTAACTATGGCTAGCTCTAGAATCAATTAAAATTTCTATGGGCTCATTATTGATCTTACCTTCCACTTCAATCATGGGAGATTGATATTTAGCTTTCTTATTATCCAAGGCTGCATAAATAATTGGCTTGCTTCTGCCCATGTCTTCCAATTTTTCATCCTCCTGAATGTTGTGGAAAATCCTCATTCTTTCTCCTTTGTGAGGGAAGTCCCTATATAAGTGATTTCCCTCACATCCCCAACATTGAACATGTTGTTTCCTTGGCCCTTTCCCAAATGAATCTACATTATTTTTCTCATTTTGGGTTTCCTGGCCTTGTTGATCTGCTTGGGAGATATTTATGAAAAAGGGTGGCTCAAAACCCTTCTTCCTTTGATCCTTTGTACCCTTCATCTTTCCATTCCAATATTTTTGGAAAACTAGTCTTCCTTTGCTCTGCTCATACATATGCCTTGCTCTCCTTATGGTTTCCTCCAAGGTTTTGGGGTTATGATATTGAATCTTATCACTGTAGAAAGAGGGTAACCCACTCAGAAACCTTTGGATTTTTACCTTCTCATCCTTTATGAAGTCAACATACTTTAACAATTCAAATAACTACTTCTCATATTCCTCCATTGTCATCATTCCCAACTTGAGTTTAAATAACTTTTTCATCTTTCTTTCATAGTAATGCTCGAAAAAATATTTCTTCTTGCAAATATCTCTTGAACTACCTCCATGAGATTCTATTCTCATCAAGGTTCTTGGCTTTCTTAAGTTGATCCCACCACATGGTTTCCTTCCCTTGCAAGTGGTAGGTGGTAATTATATCTTCTACCAAGGATGGGTAATCATGTAGCTAGAAATATTTCTTCATTTCCAACAACCAGGCCTCAACATCTTCTCCTCTATTGTACTCACCATTGAAAGTTGGTGGTTTAATATTCCTGAGTTCACCCTGCAAGATGTATGCCTCAGGTCTTCTCCTTTTCCTACGAACAAGATACACACTTGGGATGATCCATGGCCTTGAGCTTGCATGAGTTCTTCTAGCGGAATGTATTGAAGAATGATGTTTCCTATTCATGCTTCTTGATTGCCTATCATTCCCATGATCATCTCTTTTACTATGCGATATTGATGTTGATGCTTTTCTAGCACTAGTTTCTTTCTTAGTGCCAGCATCCTTGTTAAATTGCTTCTGTAGCATATTTAGGCTTTGAAGTATCTCTTCTTGAGCCTTCACGATCCTCTCATTATTGGCCCTATAGCTCTATACTTCTTTTTGCAAGCTTCTCATAGTTACAGGATCCTGCATGTCTCTTATTCCATTAGACTTAGTCTCAACATTACCCATGATGGTATGCAGACGTCCAATTTATTTTTCATGGCTATAAAACCCTTTATCATCCTCCATGTCTCTAGTTCTCATGTAGGAACTAAAGTCTTCTTTTTTGTATCTCTAATTCTGCAAGAATGTGCATGCAATAATTTGTTGTTAGAATTAAGCATATTGCAAAATATTTATCAATTTGATTATAGGTCATTATTCATTTTAAATTATGAAGAATATTAATGCAATAATCCCAAGTAGGATTCCTTAAATGTATTCATTTTTTAAACAACTTTCCAATGACTATCCTCATGCCACAATCCGAGTTTTGAACGAAAAGTTACAACAATTACAGTTGAAATTTCCACTCTTTTGTTGCTACAGAATTCACTTGTATCACTTTTGAAGAAAATATAATGCCAAAATAAAAATTCTAGGTTGACATATCTCTTCTAATCCTCAAGGAATTTCCAACGACTATTTTGTTTCTCCAATATGAGCTCTAAGCTAAAAGTTATGGTGGAAAATAGTGAAGGAATATTCATTAACACGTGCAACATAGTAGAAATGCTCAACAACCATCTGATCATTTCTTGATTAGATATCCTTCATGGATTTGTCTTAATGGAGTCACCACATATCTAAGTCTTATCTATTTTTCATTTCAGGATTTCACGTTCTCCAATTTGCAGCCTCTAGTTCCGTTGCACTTAACTTTCTCCCATTCTTAGAAACTTTACTATATTCATAGGCTTGCAGGTGGCAGACTCACAGACTCATAGCCTATCTTCATACCTTCCATCAACATGCCACCAAAACTTATATTATTTTTCCTTTGTGGACACACAGACTCGTGAACTCGCGGAATCATAATATTGAAACATTCCTTTCATAAGTTCGTCTGAGAAGTCTCAAGACTTAACCATTTTTCCATATATGCAGACTCGTAAAATCGTAATATTGTAACCTTCCTTCCATAACTTCGTCTGAGAAGTCTCAACACTTAACTATTTTTCCATCTACATGGACTCGCCATGCTCTTCACACCCGAAGTGTTGGTACTTAGTCAAATTTCAAAATTTCACCGCAGGTTCGGGTGATCCCATATTTCTTTTACTCTTGGAACTCCATCCAGCCGCCCACCCGATCGATCCTTAAAACTTAGCCAATTTTCCACTTCTTATCATAGTTTCATGGGAATGATAGTTGGCCTACCACATGGCTCCACGCCACCTACCAATTTTCATCCTATCCAACATGTACCTGCCATGATGGAAGTACATGTCCTTCTTCTACCACATCAGCTGACATGTGACCTCCATGTCATGTCGACATCATCTTACAAAACAATACCCAAATTTTTCTGATTTTTCTTATGTTCGAAATTTCCAAAGAGGTTCAATTATTTACATTACCCATGAAATTTATCTCAATTTTACTGCAACAATTTAATAAAACAAGTTGCATACATGCTCTAGAAGTTAATTCTCTATGAATTTTTGCTTCAACATTCTGCTAATTTGGCCCATCCAAGCTCAGTGTTGAAAACTGGGCTCCGATACCACTTTGTAAAGCTCCCAACCACCTAGGTTGGGCCACGCCACACAAAAATATCCCTTTTACAACTCTGATACCATAATGTAACATTCCCTATCCCAACTGAGGGACATTACGGTGCAGAATACACATAAAAACAAAATTTATGCTAACTAAAGTAATTCTTTTACTGTTAGTCGATTTCCTACAGCTTACAACTACAAATTTAAAACAAATTTAGCTTTTGTCTATAACCATAAAATAGTTGCATATAAATCATGCTAATAATCAACATGAAATGCAGCTAAACCGCTCATTACATCAGCATATAAATCATTCTCAAATATACATAGGTCATGCACAATAATAAAACATGTAAATAACATGACAAAAATATATAACACTTATCTTTAAACAAGAATTGTGCAACCAGCTGCTTGGGACGGATGATCCACCCAACCATAGATTGATTGTTCCAAATCTCAATATCCAGTCACCCCTGAGCTAAGGCTAGTAATCCACAAATGAGGGTGGTATCTCATAGTCCAATCGTAGCTCATAAAACTCATAACCCAACCGATATCCTCCCACAACTATCCCGACTTTTCTACCAGCTCTATCCCTCCTTACCTACCCAACCCAAGGAATGAACCATTTGTTTATTAAGGATAACCCAAGGGATGTGCCATCCATTTATTAGGATTAACCCAAGGAATGTTTCATTCATTTATCAGGGTCTCTCTAGCACAGGTAACTAGGAATATCTCAGTTGGGAACTTAAGGGAACTTGCTGCTAGGAAAACTACTAGCAAAAAAACAACAAGCACTTGTTGTTACAGTAAAACTCACTCCAAAGTTTACTCTTCAGTCCTGAAAACATGGTTATTCAATATTCAGCTCCAAAATGCTCCAAATACATTCCATCTTTCTCTAGAATTCTCCCTCCATGGCTGCACCAACTTCAAGCTCTCCTCTTTCTCTCTACTTTTTCTCCTACACAAAAACATTTCGCCGTATCTGAGCTACTGTCCCAACCCATACCAATTTCATCCCTTTGGATTGCCTCTATTGACTCACACTCTTCCCCAAGTTGATTGTACTCTGCCACCACGTACCCAATAACTCTGGGATGTGACCACTCATACCCACCCTCTTACATGTATTCAATTATTGACTTTGGGAACACTCAATCAAAAAATGGAAGGTTCATATACAAATGAAAATTTTAGGAAAATGGGTTGAACTAATATACATGGGTGTTCCCCCCTTGGACCCCTCTTGGCCATAATCCTAGACACTTCCCCCTCTTGTGGATTAATTCAACCCCCATATCTTGTCCATTTCCCCTTAGAAACTGTCATCACATTTTATTATTAAAACATAGAGATATTGTTGGGCTTGTGATTTGGTTAATTTATGATGATGATTGAATCCTTTTTGTACTGGTATTATATGTGTATTTAACAATTTTGAAGGATTTTATATCGATGTGTCATAGTTTTATACCAGGTATGTGAAATTGATGTTTTGCGATGGTTTTGAGTTTAATTTAGTTCGATTTAATGATTATGAGAATCTAATGCATGATCTGTGTGTCACAGGGCAAATTTGCAATGCATTTTTCCATCTAGTAGCTCATTCAACACTCCATCCAACACCCGATCCGGTACTTCATCCAGCACTGCATCCAACACTTGGAGCGTGGGCGAGTTGGTAGTTGTTATATTGGTAGCCTGTGTTGGGAAAATTGGTGACATGGGTTTTTTTCACCCTCGTGGCCTCCATCTATTGAGCTCTTAACATCTCAAATTAAGCAGTTATGTTGATCGTTGAGTGGTTCGTTTAGTTTCTAGAAGCCAAAGGAATTTATAGCGTATTTAATGGAATTTACCATTTTTAAAGGAGGTCGACCCTTCCAGTGGTCGAAATCTCAAATTGTAACCATTATAAATACCATAGTAGTGGCCAGACCACTAGTTAAGAATTGTTAGAATCATTTTGTTGTGTAACTCAGACATTTCCGCAAACTTGTGCTAGACTGCATTTTTTTAATTGAATGCCAAAACTGTGTTGATTTAGCTCGCAATTTTTTGTTGAGGAGTAGCTACGACCTGTTGGGGGGGAACCAGTGGTCTGGGTGAATACTTAGATAAATAACTTGTATATTTCAGTTGTGGAATTATCATTTCCTTCATTTTCTGTTATATGTGTTTTTATCATTTTAAATGTTGTGTGTTTGTTGCTCATCATTTAATTGTTTAAATTTCTTTTTTGCAGGTTGCTTGTAGGATATAGTTGTTAATATGCTATGTCTTTTAGCTGTTAGTAAATAGCTTGCAATATTCTAACCTTGTTGTATGTTAAATGTTAAAGTGAATTTCTATAGGCTAAAACAAAGTAACTAGAACAACATATTAATTTAACACAGAGCACATAGTTTCTTTGAAGAAGTTTCGATGGATTAATAGTTGCGAGCTGTGTTCATTTAATTATCAGTTTTAGTCATGCTTTCCTGGATCTAGTTTTCTTATCAATTTTGTTGTAGTATGTTAAGGTAGAAGTAGAATTTGAATTATGTTTTTATAAGCATTTTAACTTGCAATCTGAGTTTTTAATAATAGGATTAACTTAGTTTAATTTATGAAATTTCCGTTTTAGATTTAAATCGCAATTTTAAATAGAAGTTTGAGTTTGAGTTAAGATTTTAGTTATGAGTTTCTAATCGTGTGAATTTTCTTAAGTTAGCATAAGAGTTCATTTGAATTAAGTACAATAGTGTTTTCTTATCATTGATGATTGATATATGAATTGGGCGATCACATGGATTTTCAGGATAGTTGATATTTATTCTATGATGGATAAGCTCTCGTTAGATTGCTTGATTCATACTTTTCATTTATCCATAGAAGTTAATATTGAATGTATTCCTCTTGAGCTATCACTAATCATTAGATGCCATCGTGATTTCACAAGACACCGAAGACATAATCATGATATTTGAAGTTTCTTATTATTGTAGATTAAGAATAGTTGTTGATTAATCTTTGAATACTATCATGATGCTTTTAATTAAATAGGTTAAGATTTCCTTTTGTAGATTAGAAGTAATTATGAGTTTTATCTTAAGAATAGAGTTTACTTGTTGAATAGTTTTGATTAGTCATTTGTTGAGTAGTTTTGATTAGCTTAGTTGTTGAATAAGTTTTAATAGGTTAGTTGCTTGATTGTTTACTTTCTTACTTGTTGTTGCTCATTGATTTGAATAGATTGATTATATTAATTTGTTGTTGTTGTTGCTCATTAATTTGAATAGATTAAATAGATGACTTGTTTTTGCTCATTAAATTAAATAGGTTAACTTGTTCAAAGTAGGGTTTTCATTTGCTTCTTTAGGAACAATCCATCGATCCATTGTTTAAAAGTTTCTTAGGGTAAATAGTTCAAGTTCCTTGATAGGGTTTTCTCATTGATAGTATTTTCTTAATTAGATTAACCCTTAGATAGACCATCTCCTTAGTTAGATTACACTTCCCCTAGATTTTCTACCTTGGCACATATAGTGCTACAACTCTAAGTTTACTTACCTCGGGTTGACAATTTAATTGAGGGAGTTGTCTCAAGATAGGAAATAATTAGGAGATAGATCATTTCTAAACCTTAGAATTAGTTTGGTGGTGGGAGAAATTTAAGACAAGAGGTAAGAACCTGCACATCTATTATAGAAGGTTCCCCCAAACCCAATGGTAGTTTTTGTTTTTTCTTTATTTCATGAATAAACCTAGGGACCCAAAAGGCAGATACATCAAAACCAAATCAGACCTTTCGACCAAGGTTCCTTCCGACCTTTTCGGGGGAAGGAACATTCCACTCATAAAATTTGCAGACTGATACCGAAAAGCAGGAGCTAGCTCAACCCAAAGAGCTAAAGCAGTCTCTGAAGAGACTAAAACAAGGAGCATTATAGAAAAAAAAGTTGAAGCATCAGTAATAGTGGGACAGGATGCAAGACCACTCGAGCCTTCTGTAGAACTAACCAACACAACTTTTCTTTTCTTACCAACATCAGTAGATCCTAACTTTGTAGATATCATATATACTGAACAGGTGAATACTTTGTTTGGTAGTTCAACAAACATAATTGTTTCCTAAATTGACAAAGAAACTTTGGCACCAATAATATCAACCGACTCGAGTAGAGTCCCAAACATCCAAGTAGTCATAAGACCTTCCCATCAGAGGGATACCTTTCTTAGACAAGAAACTTGGGATAATTTTTTCTCTTCAAGGATAAAACCACCTAAGTAATCTCTTTTTGGAAAGAAAACTAGTATGGATGATCAGGAGTATCAGAACAATGTAAGACACGAGGAGGGAGAAGAAGCTGGAAACCAAACCGAAACCACNACTTGGGATAATTTTTTCTCTTCAAGGATAAAACCACCTAAGTAATCTCTTTTTGGAAAGAAAACTAGTATGGATGATCAGGAGTATCAGAACAATGTAAGACACGAGGAGGGAGAAGAAGCTGGAAACCAAACCGAAACCACCTTCGGGTTTCCAATTTTGGACACCACACAGAATGACAATATGAAAAATATTCCCCTCTCAACACAACCCACCTTTTACAGTAAAAGCAATGAAGACCCGGATACCTTCCTATTTGAGTTCGACATATTGTGTAGGAGCTACAACTACTTACACGATGCCCAAAAACTAAAACTCTTTCCTGCCACCCTCAAGGACTCTGCACTAAGATGGCTCATGGGGTTGGGAGAGTCCAGTATTAGGTATTGGGAAGCCATGAAAGATATATTTCTTAAGAATTACAAACATTACTGCAAATCCAAGGATTCTCATAATGATATTTTCAAAATCCAATAGTTATAGGAAGAGAATCTCGATGATTATATGGAACGGTTTTCTTATATATCACATAAAGAAAAATGCCATGACTTTCCAGATGATGCAGTTAGGGATCTTTTCCTTAAAGGGATTTCAGAGGAATACTTGGAGATACTTAACCTAATGGAATCAAGTGACATCTCCCATAAACCATTTGCCAAAATTTGTGAAATGTGTAAGAATTACTCGAGTTGTAGAGATAAAAAAGGGAAGAATGTTTGGGATCCTTATAGTATAAAATTAAAACCAGTTAGTTCAGGTGGTACAACAAGGGTAGATATAGGAAACCTTTTAGAGAAATTCAAAATAGATATCTTAAGCAAAATAGGTTCTCAATTGGACACCCTAAAGATTAAAAAAAAAGCAGGAGGAGGAAAATGAAGCAATGAGCATATTTTTCCCAAGATGCAGGAGGAAGAATTCCTCAAGGGAATGCCCATTAGATAACATTTTAGTTTGTGGCTTCTCCACGAAGGACCACTCAACTAAAAAATTTCCATCATTGCCTAGTTTATTAGCCATATATATAAGTGGGGATCCTAGGGAGTCCTCTTATGCACCTAGGAGTCCATGGAAGCCTAGGAATCATCCTACATACCTGGATCTACAACATCAAGTTCCACCCTATTATCAACAACCACAACAGTGGAACTCACTGAGTTGGAAAAACTGGTCTACACAATACCACCATCCTTGGCTTCAAGGATGGAGAGGAGGGAATAACCAAGGGAACCCTCAAGCTCCACCTGTCCCTATGCCCAACCATCCTTACCCTCATTTTCCACTGAACATCTCACAACTTCTGCCAGGTTTTGTTTCACCACCTTTACCTCCTATTCCAAAACAACCACAACAATATCAGAATGCAAGCTCCCCAAGACCAACATTATTACTAGCACAACCAGTGCCCAATCCCAATAATAATCCCACTCAACCTCTTCACTATGTTGAGATGCATGCCTTCCCGACATATGTTATTTCTCCTATTCCATTGCAGGAGATTCAACTAATGTCAGGAAAAGTTATGGATAGGTTGAGGCCTTCTGTAGTCATCCAGGAAGAATAAGAAGAGGAAACCCCAAAACAACCCACAGATGACACTAGGTGGGAAGATGTTATTATTCCTAATGACCAAGAACCCAAGATTCCCCAAAATGAACCTTCACAAATTACTAAGGCCCCTCCTTATATAGAAAGATTAGTAATTGAGAAACCTACCACCCGACCAGAATTTGACATCTTGAATGAATTGAAGAATATTTGTGTCAGGATTCCCTTGCTACAAGCCATTAAGTATAATCCAATCTACAATAAGGAGGTCAAAGGATTGTGTATTAAGAAGCCAGGAAGGAAGTAGAAGGATCCTCCAACAATACATTTGATAGGAGAATTTTTTGAGTACATATCAGAGCAGCCTAAGGTAGAAAAATATGGGAACCCAGGAAACCTCGTAGTAACCATAACCATTAATGAGGTTTCAATTGGTAACACTCTCATATACCTAGGGGAAGCCATCAATGTTATGTTCGTTACTACCTTGGAGGAATTACAGTTAAAAACTCTTCTTAGACCTACCCCAACCATTTTGGAATTAGCAGATAAGACCAGGGTTATACTTGAAGGAATTTTGGATGATATCATAGTTACTTTAGCCTCATGGGAGTACCCAGTATACTTTCTTGTCATCCACTCAAAGGATCCTACCAAAGGCCATCCCGTCATTTTGGGAAGACCTTGGTTAGCCACATCCAATGCCTTTATTGGTTGTAGAGAGGGATAAATGACCATCTCAAATGGACTCTCTATCCAGTAGCTCACCATATACCCACCAACTCAACCTATCATGGAGAATATATGGTGGCTTGAATGTCCATACGAGAATGAGGACTTGGAAGAACCTGTGTTGCCAAGTGATCATTCCTGGGCACTTCAAGAGCACACAACGGAAAATGTGCTAAACTAGTTTATTTTTGTTATTACGTGTGTTGATTTTCCACAATCTTTTCCCCAATTTGAGTACATGTTTGGGGAAGAATTTCGGGAAAAATTGGACCCATCGATTTTGTCTTCGACATATTTCACCTTCGATATAGATGATTCTACCACATATTATACCATTCCCTACAAGATTAGTCCAAGGAAATTTCTACATATAAATTTTGGGCTAGATGCAAACCAACAAAAGCAGTTAGTAAATGCCCTTAAAGAAAAATCAGGGGAATTCGCCTGGGAATACAATGAAATGAAGGGTATACACCCTGACACATGCATTCATCATATATATACCTAGGGGAAAGTAACACCTGTTAGGAAACCCCAGAGAAGGATGAACTCAACACTCAAAGATATACTAAAAAAGGAGATCCAAAAGTTATTAAATGTCGGATTCATTTATCCCATCTTCGATAGTAAATGGGTATCCCCGCTTGTAGTTGTTCCAAAGAAAGTAATCGAGAAATGGAGAATTTTTTATGATTTCCGGGAGCTTAACAAGGCCACTCTAAAGGATTATTTTCCCCTTCCTTTCATTGACCAAGTTTTGGATACCCTGTCTGGAAAGAAATATTTATCCTTTTTAGATGGATATAGTGGGTACAATCAAATTCTCATAGCACCCGAGGATCAGGACAAGACTACMTTTACTTGGATTGTGTAATGCTCCTACCACATTTCAACGATCAATACTAGGGATATTTGTTGATCTTATTCATGATTGTGTGGAGGTACACATGGATGACTTCACAGTAAATGGCAATACTTACCAGGAAGCCTTAGATAATTTAGAAAAAGTCCTTATCAGATGCCAAGAAATGAACCTGTCTTTAAGTCATGAAAAATGTAAAATGTTGTTGACTAAAGGAGTGGTTCTAGGACATCATGTTTCATCTGAAGGGATTAAAGTTGATCCTGCTAATATTGAGGTCATCGTCAGATTTACACCCCCCAAGACTCATAAAGAGGTGAGAATATTTCCTGGACATGTCGGATACTACCGACGGTTTATTGAAAATTTCGCAAAGATTGTTGCACCCATGTTTGGATTGTTCATAAAGGATGTTGATTTTCTTTAGACTGAGCAATGTCAAACCGCCTTTGAAACTCTGAAAGCTAAGTTTTTTGTGGAACCAGTTCATAGAGGGCCCAATTGGGCTCTCCCATTTCATATATCCACTGATGCCTCCGAAACTACAATAGGAGGAGTATTAGGGCAGAAAGAAGACCAACAGTCCTATGCAATTTATTTTGTGAGCAAGAACTTGTCCCCTGCCAAGTAAATTATACAGTTACCAAAAAGGAATTCTTGGAAGTAGTTCATGCTATCAATAAGTTTTTCCACTAAATCACAGTTTACGAAGTATTTGTACATACAAATCACTCCGCAATTATATTTATCATGAATAAACCCATTACTAATGGCCAAGTGACTAGGTGGCTCCTGCTATTGCAAGAGTTTAATATTACCGTTCTTGATCGACCTGTAAAGGAGAATTTGGTAGTTGATTTTATTTCACGCATAAAAAATGAGGATGATGATATTCACGTTGATGATAGTTTCCCATATGAGCATCTTTTTCCCTCTCTATAAATACCCCATGGTTTTCGGATATGGAAAACTATTTGGCTACTAGGAAGTTACCATCTCATTTGTCACCTCATGAAAAGTGTAGAATTATTATGAAAAGTGTCAATTACTCTTGGGTTGGTCATGAACTTTTTCATACTAGTCCAAACTTGATTGTTTGTATATGTATATGAGAAGATGAGATACCAAAAATCCTACGAAGTTTTCATGATGGAGAATGTGGTGGCCATTTTTCTAATAAACATACAACATATAAGGTGTTACATTCAAGATACTATTGGCCTAACATTTTCAAGAATGTTTCCAAGTATGTGAGGAGTTGTGATAGTTTTCAAAGGATAGGAAGACCCGCGTCAACTAACAAAATTCTCTTGCATGCCCAAGTTATGATAGAACCTTTAGAGAGATGGGCCCTTGACTTTGTAAGACCAATTTCGCCCATGTCTCGTAGGAAAAATTATATTTTGGTTTGTACAGATTATGTCACCAAGTGGGTAGAAGAAAAATCCCTATTCATGGCCATACAAAAATCCATTTTTGAATTCATTTATGAAGACATCTTCACCCACTTTGGTGTTCCTCGTGAAATTGTTACAGACCAAGGCACTCAATTCACTTCCAAGATGATGACAGAACTAACAGAGAAATATGGGATCAAGCACTACAAGTCTTCTCCATACCACCCACAAGCTAATGGTTAGGTAGAGTCCACAAACAAATTTTTGGAAGCCATCTTAACCAAGACTGTTCAATTTCATCATCAAGATTGGGCTGATAGGCTACCAGAGGCTTTGTGGTCATATCGGACCACCTGGAGAAACACCACTAGGAATACCCCTTATGAGCTAGTATATGGGAAACAAGTACTTCTACCAATATAATTTCAAGTAAGGAACTTCCGTATTGCCACATAATTGGGATTAAACTTATATGAGACTTAGAAAAAATGATCCCTACAATTAAACGAGTTGGAGGAGAACAGGAAAGATGTTATCCAACGAACAATATTAGTCCAAAACCAGAGGAGCAAGTGGCATGACAAGTTTATTAAGAAGAAACACTTCCAACCTAGTGATTGGGCTTTGTTGTTTGATTCCCAATTTAAAATCTTCAAAGGAAAACTCACCACTCGGTGGTTGGGTCCTTATGAGGTAGTCACCGTGTATGAAAATGGAGCTGCGAAAATCAAAACAATTGACGATGGACAAGTCTCCTTTGTAGTAAATGGACACCGGCTCAAACTTTATCACAGGTCCATTTCCAAAGAATATTTTCTATAGGTCATGTCAACTGACAAGGCATTGGCCTTAGTATATGGGGAAGTTCCCCCTTGTTCTTGAATGTTTTTCCGAATTTTTGACAGTACATATGTAAATAATTTTGAATTTTGGTGATAGACAATTCTAGAGATTTCTGTAGGTATTTATTTCACCAGGAGAAGACAGTTTCAAGGAGATATAAAGGAAGGATGCTTCTTCAAAATATTTCTACATTTGAACCTTGTTGTCTGCTAAGCATCAATTGAATAATGACTTGCTGTAATTAGCCACTTTTTTGCAAAGATTTCCATCTTCTTCTTTTTTTCTCAAGGCATATTTAATAACAGTTGCTCTTAAACCTTCACCACTAGATATAAGGAAGTGATATCGTAACCATCAAACTTATAGGTTACTCATACAATTTTCCCAACAACCCTGAGTAAGTGAGTAAAGTATATTTATTAAAGAGTAACAAGGAGGTATGATTAGTGGTTAGCCATGGAAACATCACAATAACATAAAAAGGAAGAAAGTGAGTTGAGCCTAAAGTTACATTTTTGTTCTTTCCCAATGGTACCATCCACTTCACATTAAAAATGCTTGATTTTATCATATATTTAGATAGGCCATGTCCACTTAAGTACCCCTTACGCCGGGACAATCTATAAGGAATATATAAAGGAAAGTCATCCTCTAACATAAATACCATCCCAATCAAAAAAAGAAAAGAAAAAAAAGTTTTTTTTCAGAGTTGTCCCCCCATATTCTTGCACAAAGCAATCTTATATTAAAATCTTAAAATATGGAGGGCCAGTTTCTGAGGGTGTAAGAGGCTAACCCGCCGGGATAATAAACAGGTCTACTGGCAGTGGGTATCGACCTATGGTATGACTAGGTAAACCCGCCGGAGTATTGAACAGGCTTGCTGGCAGCGGGGCATTTTACCTAGTGAGGATGATAATATGACAAAAAAAATAAGAAATTACTAAATATTAAACTTGTCCTTATGTACAACATTACTTGTAGACAAAGATGAAACAAATTATGTATGGTTAAGCTAAGGTTAATGAACTCCATAAATCTTACATTGGGAACTAACTTTGACACTATCTTCAAACTCTCTCGCCTACCTCTTCTTATCTATATGTAGGATATTTTGTCATATAGGTGGGGCCATATTCTAACCATCTTTTCAAGCCAATATGTGAAATTTATCTCTACACTTAACAATCTATAAATATTCGACTATTGGGATAATTGATTGGTTTCCTATATTTTTCATTGTGAGGTGTCACAATAATTAGGAGTGGGGGAGGGGTTTCATGAGTTGACAAATGACAACACTGCCTATCTATAATCCATGAGAAGAATAAGTGGAATCTTTGTAAAAATTTATGTATATTGTTTTCAAGATACAGGCTATTATATTGGCAGTTATTTTATTTTGAAATGCTAAATAATCTCTGTGTGTTATAAACTGGTGTACATTTCTTTGATAGACCAATTAACTGATTTTTATTTACAGTTTGTTCATTACAAATTTATGATTACATGTCTTATAATATGTGATATAGAGGAACAGATTGTGTGATCGGGATGGAAAAATAAGTAATAATGGAGCATTCTTATCCTGTCTCTTTTCCTGTTCACCGTGACTATCAAAAGTGTTTTAAGACTGAGTGTTATGGATAAAACATCCATTACAGGATGAACAAATTTCATTCCGCACAGGAGTACCATATGGAACACCATATGGAGTGTCGTATGGAGTTCCATTTGAAATACCATATGGGGTGCCATATGAACGAATGTATGACGCACCATATGATGGATCAGATGAGGTGCATACACACAATAAATGACCATGATTTCAGGTAACTAGGAATCACTTCAATTTATTTAGTTGTTCAATTGTATGATGAGTTAGTTAAATGACAATTGAGAGTTAAATGATACAATTTTTAAACACATTTTTATGATCAAATGTCCAATTTTAATACTTGGACATTGATCTAAATCCTTCATCATTACGATT
>SNQJ01S0039487.1:47526-63162 GCA_010110895.2 Picea sitchensis
GGATAGTTTCACCAACAACTTCATTGATCTTCATCTCATTAATCCACATGCAAGCATGGGTCCTCCAATCATTCTTCTAGGATAACTCAATCTGTAAAGCATATTCCCATGAGGGCTTTCACCATAAGGGTACCACTTTGGAGTTCTTCCATTTTTGCACCTTATCAACCATGATAAGACAATAATGATTCATCTTTGCATCAATTCACCACTGCATCATATATATCATCTATGCATCATGTATCAATGACAACTCATTGATCCATATTCATCAATGCATCACATCAATGATCCATCTTTATCAATTGGTTTCCACTTGGATATCTATCATTCTCATCAAGGGCATCATATCAATGATCCATATTTATCAATTGGTTTCCACTTGGAGATTTATCATTCTCATCAAGGGCATCATATCAATGATCCATATTTATCAATTGGTTTCCACTTGGACATCTATCATTCTCATCAATGCATATACATTGTTCATCAATCATCAATCAATCGATTACTTGACATCAATCAAAGAAAACCATTTTCATCAATGACATATGATCCAACAATCTCCCAAATAATCAAACCATTGACATCAATGACAACATGATCCAACACTTTAAACCTAAGTTTCAGAATGTCTTTGGAGCTAAGGGATACTCCAAGGAGTGGATTACAGATGAGCTAATTAACCCTCCAATAGTCATCACCAGAATGATCACTTGTGAAGGTAGGTATTCTATTTTTAAAGCCTGTCATTTTCGATTATTAGATCATTTCCAATTCAATAAGCCATTGAATTTCCCTTTTTACTGCTTGAAAAGTCTTGAGAAGTGTTGGAGAAATTTCGATTTTCGACACACTAGTTCAATGGGAGTTAACTGACTAGTTCTATTTTAGACTTTCTATTTTTACCATCACTACTATGCATGCATGCATTCCTAAGGAAAGCTAACTGCTTGATTTCTTTTCTTAATTATGGAATGTTTTTCCCTATATATGAGTGTATTCCACTCATTCATTGTATCATATTGATCATGATATATGTATCAATCATCAACTCATTCAAGTAGTGTGAATATATTTTCACATTCTTCCATATTGAATCTCTCTTTCTGTCTTGATAATCTTTGTTTGTACTTGCTTTAGCTAGGTCTCCTGTGCAGGTTTCCATGAAACACTCACATGGTATCAGGGAAGAGTTGCTTGAAGAAACCCAGACAATCCATAAAAGAGCGAAAGAGTCCTTGAGTAAACCTAGATTCCTCAATCACTGTGGCCTATCCCTATCAAAAGGTGCGATGATTGGAATCGTTACAGCTTATCCTTGTTGAAGGGTGCGACGGTCACTCTCAGATTTATGGAATTTTCTTTTTTCTAGCATCGTCGCAGCCTATACACAACCTAGGTGTGGCGTCACTACATTCTTTTCTTCATCTGGAGTGCAACGATTTAGTGTTTTCACAATCGCCACACTTGAATCCTACTATAGGGTGCGACGATTTAGCATCGCCACACTGTAGCCTTCTTTAAGGGTGTGATGATTTAGTAACATCCAAAAATTAGGGTTTCTGTAGTAAAATAGCTATATCTCAAAATTCGTTATCTAGGTCAGGATGAAATTTTTATCAGAGACGTATAACATAGAGACTCTCATGTTCACCATAAATATCCAAAACCCACATCATATTTTAGGAAATATAGTTTTTTTATCATATCTGTAGCTGCCATAGAACCGCCAATCATATCTTGGAATCCACGATCTGGGTTTTCAAGATATTTTCAAAATAAATAGCAGGGATGGAGATGATGAAACTTCTTCAATCAATTTTGGTGATAATCCTCATGCCGTACAACTATTTTCAATGGAATTTGAAGGCTGCATTCAAAGTCAAAAGAAAATGACTATATAATTTGATGATGGTAACAAAAATAGAACCTACATCAGTGCTTGAGAAGACCAGATGGGCGAACTGTAAGGATGAGGCCAAAGGACTAATTATTGAGTTAATCTCCACCAATTTATGGTTTCAAGTTGTTGCATACAAGACTCCAAAAAGCGATATTTGGACCACCACAGGAAGGACTCTTTGGAAAAGAAGATGAGATGAGAGTCCTTATGCTTGAGGTAGAGTTGAATACCATAAACCCTAAGTTTTGATAAGAGGTCATATGCTTGAGGTAGAGTTGAATACCTTAGACCCTAAAAGTTTTGATAATATACATTATTTCTTTACTAAATTTAAATATTTGATTTTGATCTTGGGTGAATGTTGTATTGACAAGTCTACATAAGAGAAACAAATTATTCTAACAATCTTGGCCAAGCTAGGACTAGAATACGTTGTATATGTCTCTAATTTCAATTCTGGAAGATGTCTTTTTGGAACAAATTGGAAAATGCCTATGTTGGATCAGTTCATTGAGTCTCTTACACAAGAGAAAACAAAACTCATATAGATGGGCCTCATGAAATATCCCAAAGCACATGCACTCACCATGCATGATGGAAAAGGGTCATTCAAACAGAACGGTAAGGAGGGATATTCCAAACCCTTTAATGATTCTTAAGGTTCCAAAGATTCTTCAGATTCCACGAAGAAGAAGAAGGGAAAGTAGTGCACTTACTGCAATAAACCAAATCATGAAGAATCCACATGCATGAAGAGAAAGATTGATCTTATGGCACAGGCATTTCAGCAGAACAACCTTGGAAAGTCCATTCCAAAGGGAGTCAAGAAGTAGAAGGAAGAAGATCTTGCTCCTAAGAAAGGTAATCATCATGCTCTGGTTGCAATTAATTCCTCATCTGATTCATGGATTATAGATTATGGTGCATCCCATCATATGGCAGCGAAAGAGGAAGTTTTCTCTTCTTTGATTCCATGCTCAAGACCCCCTATTCTCATGTGGTATGATACTCTAGTAGCAGTAGCAAGAGAATGAAGAGTGGAACTCCACAATGGTAGTTTTGAGAATGTTTTACATGTTCCAAATCTTTCTATGAATCTGATCTCAGTTTATCAGATCACTCAGAAAGGTAAAAAGGTTGAATTTACATCATATTCAGTTTCAGTAATTGACATGCATGCCAATTCCATCATTGCAATTAGTGAGGTGGATCACAAGTCAAGGTTTTATAAATTCACTAAGTTTTCTGACGATGACTCCTCTATTCTACTTACACATAAGGAGATTACTTTGCATGAACCTCCAGTGCAACATGCATATAATATTGTTCTTCCATCAGTTTCAGGCATCAAAGATGATTCCATACACTCAGATTTTGTACATGAAAATAAGAAGGTAGTACATCCAGATAAGAAGCCAAGGTCGAAGCTTCAGTAGATGCCCAAGAAGGAACATACCACACTTCTACCAGCAGGAAACCTTGCAAAGAATCCATTGGATTAGAGGAGGAATAAATTTCAGCATGAGGAGTCTTCTCATGTATTTTTCAGCTTTAGAACCTACAATTCCCATGCATTGCTATATGGTTCAATCTATCGATCAAAATAACTACAATAGGGTTGTGGGAAATCCATTATGGAAAGCATCCATGCAGAAGGAGTATGAATCACTCCTAAAGAACCAGACTTGGAATCTGGTTCCATGTCCACCAGTAAGGAATATTTTTAGGCCCAGATGGGTCCACATGATCAAGAGGTACAAGGCCCGATAGGTTTCCAAAGGACGTCATCAGATCCATAAAGATTTCTACATATTCACGACGACTTTCAGTGAGCAGAAGTTTCAGACTTTGCGGGATCATCTTGCATATAAGAACACAGTTGTCTAGCAACTGTTATTTTCTTCTTTTGATACATTATCTTTTGAGGGGGGTTTTGTTCCCACGTGGTTTTCCCTCTTTCCTCACTTGTATTCAGTGTTCATTAGTTGCATTGTACATGAGTACGTAAAATAGCCTAGTAGTTGGGACTCATTTTTTACTCCATAGTGATGTTAAGGGGGGTGTTAGAGAAACTTATATTTTTGACACACTAGTTCAGTGGGAGTTAATCGACTAGTTCTATTTTAGACTTTCTATTTTTACCATCACCATTATGCATGCATTCATTCCTAAGGAAAGCTAACTGCTTGATTGATTTTATTAATTATGGAATGTTTTTTCCTATATATGAGTGTATTCCACTCATTCATTGTATCATATTGATCATGATCTATGTATCAATCATCGGCTCATTGGAGTAGTGTGAATATATTTTCTCATTCTTCCATATTGAATGTCTCTTCCTTTATTGATAAGATTTGTTTGTACTTTCTTTAGCTAGGTCTCTTGTGCAGGTTTCCATGAAACACTGACAAGAATATGTCATCCCAAGTACAAAATATTGTGGCCAATCCTCATAACATCCTATTCCACCACGACCTCATCAAATTACTTGTCATAGCTGAATTGGAAAAATAGGGGAAGACATGGGATGATTTCATTTATCAATTTTCAAACCCCCATATTACAATCAAGACCAGCAAGAAAACACTTGGTCTAGGGACTGTTACTCCATCCAAACCCCATTCTCTGAAGACTCCAATCCCTCCTACTCAAGCTATCCCTTTACCGGAACAAAATACCAAGAAACTTGTTGATGCCCCTACAGCCTCATCAGGCAAGAAGACTAAGAATCATATTGATAACTCCCCAATGCCCTCAACGTCTATTGATCATGCACCCAAAAAGTTACAAGAGCCAATTCAAGAATATTTCCCTGTAGTCCCCACAAATAAGAGAGGAGATAATCGATTCAAGAGAGGATCTTTTCGAAAAAGTGTTTGAAATACAAGAGGAAATCCTTATGAAAAAACCCCAAGCACTTCGGACCCTATCCAAGTATCTTCTGATCTCGAAATCTCCCATAAAAGACTTAGGGATGTGTCTACAAAAGAATTGGATCCTGATAGAGAGACAAAATATGAACCCATTTCCCCTCATAAATCCCATGTTACTCCTACCTCACAGATGCCTACACCAGATCCCAAAACTGATAGACTCTCTACATCCTTCAAGGGATCTAATCCTTCCTCTGAGATATCTAATCATACTCCATCCATTGAAAAATTACAACAGGAAAATGTTCAGCTGTTGCAACAATTGGAAGAGAGGAAGACCACGGATAGACATCTCCACCATGACAATGAAATACTACAAGTGAAGGTGAATTCCCTCCAAATATTGGTTGACCAAATGACCAATGACAATCGTAGCCTTTGTGCACAATTGAAACACCACAAGAGGTCCAAGACAAAGTCTTTAGGGAAAGAAGCTTCTAAAGCTAATCCATCCCCTTCTCAACAAGTCTAGTCATATTGGGCAATTCATTTTTGTTTGCAGTGGGACCTGCAAAATCTTAGGTGTGGGGGTAATGTTGGGCTTGTGATTTGGTTAAATTATGATGATGGATGATTGAATCCTTTTTGTACCGGTATTATATGTCTATTTAACCATTTTGAAGAAGTTTTGAAGGATTTTATATCGATTTGTCATAGCTTTATACCAGGTATGTGCAATTGATGTTTTGTGATAGTTTTGTGTTTAATTCAGTTCGATTTAATGATTATGAGAAGATAATGCGTGATCTGTGTGTCACAGGGAAGAATCACAATGTGTTTTTCCATCCAGTAGATCATTCGACACTCCATCTAACACCTGATCCGATACTTCATCCAACACTGGGTCTAGCACTGCATCCAACATTTGGAGCGTGGGCGAGTTGGCAGTTGTTATATTGGCGTCTTGTGATGGGAGAATCAGTGACATGGGTTTTGTTCACCCTCGTGGCCTCCAACTACTGAGATCTTGACATCTCAGATTAAGCAGTTATGTTGATTGTTGAGTGGCTTGTTCAGTTTCTAGAAGCCAAATGCAGTTATAGCATATTTAATGGAATTTATCATTTTTAGAGGAGGTCGACCCTTCCAATGGTTGACCTCTCGAATTGTAATCATTATAAATACCACATTAGTGGTCAGACCAGTAATTAAGAATTGTTAGAATCATTTTGCTGTGTAACTCAAACATTTCCACAAACTTGTGCTGCATTTTTTTAATTGAATGCCAAAACCGTGTTGATTTAGCTCGCGATTTGTTGTTGAGGAGTAGCCATGACCTGCTGGGGGGCCCACCAGTGGTATGGGTGAATACTTAGACATATATCTTGTATATTTTAGTTGTGCAATTATTATTTCCTTCATTTTCTATTATATTTGTTTGTATCATTTTAAATGTTGTGTGTTTGTTGTTCATCATTTAATTGTTTAAATTTCCTTTTTGCAGATTGCTTGTAGGCGATAGTTGTTAATATGTTGTGTCTTTTAACTGTTAGTAAATATCTTGCAAGCTTCTAACCTTGTTGTGTGTTAAATTATTTAGTGAATTTCTGTAGGCTAAAATAGAGTAGCTAGAACAAAGTATTAATTTAACACAAAGCACATAGTTTCTTTGACGAAGTTTCAATGGATTAATAGTTGCGAGTTTTGTTCATTTAATTCTCAGTTTTAGTCATGATTTCCTGGATCTAGTTTTCTTATCAATTTTGTTGTAGTATGTTAAGGTAGAAGTAGAATTTGAATTATGTTTTTATAATCATTTTAACTTGCAATCTGAGTTTTTAATAATAGGATTAGCTTACTTTAATTTATGAAATTTCTGTTCTAGATTTAAATATCAATTTTAATTAGAAGTTTGATTTTGAGTTAAGCTTTTAGTTACGAGTTTATAATCATGTGAATTTTCTTAAGTTAGCATAAGAGTGCATTTGAATTAAGTAGAATAGTGTTTTCTTATCATTGATGATTGATATATGAATTGGGAGATCACATGGATTTTCAGGATAGTTGATATTTCTTCTATGATGGATAAGCTCTTGTTAGATTGCTTGATTCATACTTTTCATTTCTCCATAGAAGTTAATATTGAATTTGTTCCTCTTGATCTATCAGTAATCGTTATATGCCATCGTGATTTCATAAGACACCGAAGACATAATCATCATATTTGAAGTTTCTTGTTATTGTAGATTAAGAATGGTTGTTGATTAATATTTGAATACTATCATGATGCTTTTAATTAAATAGGTTAAGATTTCCTTTTGCAGATTAGAAGTAATTATGAGTTTTATCTTAAGAATAGAGTTTACTTGCTAAATAGTTTTGATTAGTTATATGTTGAGTAGTTTTGATTAGCTTACTTGCTGAATAAGTTTTAATAGGTTAGTTTCTTAATTGTTTACTTTCTTACTTGTTGTTTCTCATTGATTTGAATATATTGATTAGATTAATTTGTTGTTGTTGTTGCTCATTAAGTTGAATAGATTAAATAGATGACTTGTTTTTGCTCAGTAAAGTAAATAGGTTAACTTGTTCAAAGTAGGGTTTTCATTTGTTTCTTTAGGAACAATCCATCGATCCATTGTTTAAAAGTTGCTTAGGGTAAATAGTTCAAGTTCCTTGATAGGGTTTGCTCATTGATAGTCTTTTCTTAAGTAGATTAACCCTCAGATAGAACAACTCCTTAGTTAGATTACACTTCCCCTAGATTTTATGCCTTGGCACATATAGTGATACAACTCTAAGTTTACTTACCCCGGGTTGACAATTTAATTGAGGGGAGTTAGTGCATATAGAACACCCATAATATACAATTCACATATTACATCACTTGGTCATAGCCACATATCATATCCACATAAGAATTAATTAACTGGGGATTATAGTGGGGATGTTACAAAATGAGATGTTGTTGAGTGTATTTATACTATTCCATGTACCTCCTTTACTTGACTTTAGGGCTGACCTATACATTTTTGTTGCAAATGTTTTTCTCCTTTTCTTGATTTTGGGGCCGACTTATAACTTCTTGTTGCAATCGTTAAGGGGATTTTTAACCATACTTCGAGGCTTCATATTTAAGAGGGTATAACTTCTCGACCGTGAGGAACCACATGGTGTACCACCTACCATTAGAAATGGATTGAAGAGGAATATCAAACCAATGAGTTTTTTCATTCATTTGCAATGTCCTTCACTCTCTTTTTCCTCAATCAACTTCAGCCTTCATGACCACACCTTCAGGGATTCTTAACTACTTAATCACTTAACCATACTTCCAGGGATTTGTAGCCATATTATTAGGGTTTATTTTTATACTTATTCAAAGAATATTCCCATGATGGCCATGCTTAGTGATACACCATAAGGGGACCACTTTGGAAATTCCTTCAAATAGACCCATCACTTCTAAGGGATTCTGGACTTCTTCTAGGGTTGACATCAATGACAACCAATTTTCCATCATGGTATGATACCACTCTGAAAAACACTTGACCCCCTAAGCTTCATTAGACTGGTGGGATGTTCAAATTTATCATCTTAACCATCACTCAACCTCTAATTCTAATATTACATATCAATTGTGTTGCTAAAACAATTTCCAACAACTATCTTTATGCTCAATTCTGCAATTTGGAAAAAAATATGTGCCCTCTAGAAGTTCTTGTCCATATTCCATATGATGATGTAATATTTCCACGTGCCATCCACATGGATTCACCCACTCATCAAGTTGACGTGTACTTTATCTCTTACATACCGAAGGATGTTGACCCCAATCCTATTACAAAACCATTGGACATAGGGCATGAAGATTTTGAATCCTAAAAGACTATCGAACTCGTCTTCATTGGAAACTCCCCATCATAAAAAATACTTTTCCATGCTCATGGGTATTCCCAAAGTTTGAAGCCTACAACACTTATCATATAGTCACCATCGAGTTCATCCCAATGGGATGTCAACACTAGCATATTCATGAATCCTTCCAAGGTGCAAAGGATGAAATACTATCACACGATCGCTATCGGGATTTCCCATCAAGGTGACAATTTAACATGCTCACGATTCCACTCGAAATATGAATCCTGAAACACTATAAGACTCTCTCTTTTCACCATACTCCAGTCTTCCTGAATTGTAATAATACTATTAGACTTGTTTTTTCAAGAAATCCCCATCATAATGGAGGATTCACTACTTCCACATCCTTTTCCAAAATTCAAGATCCACAACACTATCGAACTCTTTTATTTGGGCTCCATCATCGGGAACTCTTCCTGAATGATCCCTTCCCGAAAGCACGTTTATGAACAATCTGATGATAAATATTGAACATGATCAACGATCGTTATTCCTTTCGACATCAAAAGTGCTCAACTGATATATGTCATATTTTTCCTTGAATACACTATAGAGGGAACCTGTTCTCTTCCACATGGAATACATGGAATTCATCCTACTATTTTCCATCGAGACCCTACTGATGAGTCACTCTACTGATGTGGCACTTCCAACACCCTTTGTCAACATGGAATTCTTCACCACACCTTAGATATTCCAAGGAAACATGTTTATTCTCTAAATCATACAGTGGGTGATTACCCCAATCAATGGTATAGATCACTGTGGGTTCTCATACTATACTACCTTTAACAGGGTCACCAATTCTCTAATGGATCTAACGACTGATATCTATATGATCTAATATCCGACCATATTATTTTTGGGCTTGGAGGTGCATGACAAATAGTTCGTCAGACTCACCTCTTCGGAATTATACGTTTACTTCAGGACTCTCTAAATGAATCCTTTCAAATAAGTATTCTTGAAAGATATGATGGCTGATATCTTTCCGATATTATGAATTATATGTATATCGGGATTAAATATATATGATCATTAATATTTCTAATTCATTCAAAATATGGGTCCATAAGACTATTGATTTCTTATATCAGGGTTCCACTCTCATGGTTGCATCACTAGGCTCCATTACAGGTTATTGAGGAAGACAATTATTCCTCTTTTTGTGGTTCCACTTAACCAGTCATGTGATAAGACATATATGGATCTATCTTCCTTCCTTAGGCCCATGAAAGACTCTTCCTAGCCTCCACTAGCTCTGCAACCTCATAATTTGATCCAAATCTTAGGGTTTCCATGCTTCGATCAATTTGATTTATTTTTCTAGGAAAATCAGAGTAGATGCTAAATTACTATTTACACATTAGGAAATATAGGGCATACATCCAATCCCTTCTTCCTAACAAGTTTCTACGTATAACTATATGATTTCATCAATTGCACAAACCTACATATTTATATAATTATAGAGCATCAAGAGAAAACACACATAGAGACTTATCTGTTACAAGCTATAGATCAACCAACTTACCAAGGGTGAGAACTTTTCCACCTAGCCATAGGCTTATATTTACTTATCCTATGTACAATTGGCCACCCCCATGCTATGCCATGATACCAATAGGGGAACATTTATTCTTTCAAAGAAATTGGCATTTTGAAGGCCACTCTCCTTCATAGAAACTGTTACAGGAGAATCCCCCTGCGAACAAGTTGATTTCCTCTTGGGTACTAAAACCCTATGATCAAGACAGAAAAGTGTTATTGTGGACACTTACATTCCTTTTCATGAAGCTAAACTATTCAAAGAAGAAGAAGCAAGAAGGGTAAATACCTATTACCGACATTTTTCCTTGCTCGATCCAGGCTGATCTTGATCTCCAATTTCTTCAGAAGGTCTTGCAATACAATGAGAAACAACAATGAGACATACTTCCTAATCTACCATGATTAGCTTCATAATAGATCTATAACATAAACAAGTTCATGAAACGTACACAAACTTTAAAGGAAACAAGCCAAGCATAGATTTATATTAATGAAAACAAAGTGATATGATTACAACCATAGATGTAGGTGTAACATCTTCACCAAAATCTCTTTGTCCATACCCTTGCTCAAATAATCCACACACAGAATGATGATGCTTCAATGATATATCCCTTATGAGATCATAATTTTGATGCTTTACAATGTCTCCCCTTTCACCATGAAGAGGCCTCCNAACATCTTCACCAAAATCTCTTTGTCCATACCCTTGCTCAAATAATCCACACACAGAATGATGATGCTTCAATGATATATCCCTTATGAGATCATAATTTTGATGCTTTACAATGTCTCCCCTTTCACCATGAAGAGGCCTCCTTATATAGGCTTGGAGAGGCCTAACCACTTAAGAGATTATTGGGATAAGTTAAGGATTCTTCTCCTTTAGTTGTGGATCTTCCCTAAGATCGAGCCTTGACCTTAGATCTGAATCAACCAACTCCAGATATGAAGGGATTCTTCCCTGATTCCTCTCAACAATCCAAAACATTCACTCAAAAAAGGCCAACGCTCCCTCAAAATGGGGCACAGAGCGTTGGAACGCTCTCTCAAAAGAGGTCACAGAGCATTGGCACTCCCTGGTAGTGTATAGGGGAGCGCTTAGTGGTTGTTTCTATGGAAAAAGACTTGTACTCTCTGTCAAATGATTTCTTCTCTTCAAAACCAGTATTTTGAGGTGTCTTTTGAGTGTTCTTGATAATGTCATCCAAGACACGACATAGGCAAGATGACAGTATTATTTTGTGACACTTGCGGAAAAAATGTGACACTTGCGACATTGGTAATGACGACACTAGGCCATCATCCTAATGAGTAATTTGGATGTGTAACAGATTGCCCCCCAAAGTTCGAAGTCAAAAGACGAGAACTGACGACTGAAGTACTTTGTAGACTTTTCAAGCAAGGGTACGAACTCAGAGAACCTGATAGAAGCTGCACACAACCATCAAACAAATATTATGACATGTTTCAAACCCAAGGAAGGCATACCTATTCTTGAGTGATAAAGACTTTCAAGGTATGGCCACCATAAAATACACTGTGAATCCATAATTATATTGAAAAAAAGGTATAGCCACTGAAGATACAATGTGGATTTATACTCCTATGACCTAAAATGATCGTATCCATGAAGAATAAAAAATGGATATATGAGACGACAAGACATAGCCACGACCAATACAAAGTGGATCTATGTGACAGTATATGTGTCAACGTTCAAAAGAAAATCCATCGCAACCTGGGAAAAGTACATATAAGAGTGATGACTCAACCCAGGGTCTTCTTATCGATCCCTATGTCATACGAATCTAACCATGTGAATATGTGTCCTGATGTTGAACGTGGAAAAAACCACTTGATTACCGGTCAATGAGGTAAACCGTTAATAAGCACGAGGGAAATCATCATTGATGTCAATGATTCCCAAGGTACTCTAGTACAATCCAACGAATGTGAATGGATGAGTTGAAGTCGAACATCCGTAGAATCATCCGATCAGAGGTCAATGATGTAAACCCATTGTCGAAAGCAAGGAGGCATTCCATTGAGGTAAGAAGGTCTCAGGGTACTAACTGGTTTCTAAGTCTAGCTCTTGGATAATGTGCTGAAGTCGATAGGAATAAACTCATCGAAGGAGGGCCTTGGTGTATCCCCCATCAACAACATGAAACTGAAACAGAGATGTAATTGGTAGATCAAATGAACATGGACTGACATGGGTATTGAAACAGGAATTTGTGATGGTTGACTCTTGAGGCAGATACTTCCCTTGAACACTGAGGCATGACAACAAAAAACGTGACATGGACCAAAACTTGATAATGAAATGGATACTGTGAATTTCGTCGAGTTACCCAAAGGAGTAAGGAAACTCAAAGGATTGGTTTAGTGTATAGGTTCAGCAGAAAAATGCATGCAAAGATAAAATGTCATGTTCAAGGACGACTATAAGAGTTACTGGTAATGTTCTCAAAAACTGCTTGGCTTGCTTCCTTCAATTTTTTACCCATCCAGATAGACAAGTACCTCTTTTTAATTTAATGAGCTTGAAGAGGGTAACACATTCTCAATATAACTCACCTTCGGTAAGTCCCTCTTCCTTTGTTTAATGAACTAGAATAAGTAAGGGTTCAGTCCCATATGGGCGCTTCAATGTATGATTGTTTAACGAGTCCAAAGAACGTAAAATCCGTGGTTTTTCATATTTAGAGAGTCTGAAAATGACTTAAAGACGACTCTAGGGTTGTCCTTTTTTGTAATGTTAGTCTCTCGAGGCTGAAAAAGAGATAAATTATCACTCAAAAGATTCCCTTTCAAACCTTTTAACGATTGGGAAATGAAGCAATATCACTCGACAATCTTTTCATGTTTAGAGATTCTAAAAAGAGTTTAAAGGAGACTCTAGGGGGTTCCTTTTTTGTATAACCTTTACGAGTCCAAAAAAGTGATAAAAGTATATTTGGTTACATTCTCATGTATTTACGAGAATGAGAAGGAACAAATACTAAGCTCGGTACTCTTCCCCCATCTTGAAAGATAGTGTCTTAACTCCATAATGATCATCAAAGGATAGAGACATGCTCCCCAAGCTTCAATTCATTCACTGACTTTGAGGTTGTCAGCAATTTTTGTACTAGATGGAGAAAAAGTATAAGGGTGGATGAAATGAAGGTTCAAATACGAGACTTAACAAAAGACTCGACTCGACATCTACGAGATCTGGTAAAAAACTCGACCTGACAGGAGGGGTGATTGTTTCATTTTTTAACGATCTTGACACAAGAAAAGAACTATGCTCAAGGCTCCAGGTTCAGTCCCCAGATATTTTTTTCATTTTTTACCAAGCTTGCTACAGAGAGGAAAAATGATGCTCATAGCCTCTGTTTCATTTTTTAACGAGCTTTCCATAGAGAAGAGAAACTATGCTCGTGGCCTCTATTTCATTTTTTAACGAGCTTGCCACAGAGAAACAAAAACTATGCTCATGAATTCTTCTTGATCATGGCTTCCAAGAGGATAACCCTCTGGAAGGACACCATGTCAAGGGAAAAAACTTGGTCATGGCTTCCAAGAGATCTTCACTGGATGTAAGAAGAATGCTCCAGAAGGAACACATGTCGAGGGTCTCGTCAGGGGTAAGGAGCACAGGCTCCAATAGCCCTACCGAAGGGATCACCATGTCAACTACCGGATCTAAGTCATCAGAAGTTGAAGTCATGGGAGACAAATCCACATAATTGACCCGTGGCAGGGGAGATACCATCTGCATATAAGACCCGGTTAGGGAGGTCATTGGGTTGATGGTCAAGTTAGGGCCAACAAATGAAATTTGATCAATAGTCACCATTCTTCCATCGTGCGGGAAAGATATCACACAAAAAAAAGTGGACACAATAGCTTTCATGGCATAGACATAATCTCACCCAAGGAGTAAATCGAAATCCAAGGGGTCCTGGACTACCATAACATCAATAAAGACAATTTTCCCTCCCAAAGTTACGGGAAACTGGGAAAGGATCCCTAAAGGGTGATTGGTTCTTCTGTTAAAAGAAAACAGAGTCTGGGTAACCGACACAAGATGAGGATAACCCAAATCTTTCCAAGCGATAGAGTAAAAAATACTAACATATGAACCTTCATCTATCAGTGTCTGAGGAAGGACCCGATCACAAACCTATACTGTAATCTTGAAAGGAATGTGAGAGGGAAGACGAGGTACAGTTAGCACACCCCAATCAAAAAGGATGGCCTCATTACTTGGAGGGGGTTTCACGGGAGAAGGAGGAATGCCCCCCAACACAGTAGATTCTGTATCAACAAGAAAAATGTGGGCAGAATTAGGTTTAATCTCTAGAGGGAGAGTAGGATCGACCGATGGTGGAACTGGATCGACCACTTTGGAACTCTTTAGAGAAGGAGTGGGATTGACCAATGATCTAACCAAATCAACCACTTTGGCACTCCTCAATAGAGGAGTGGGATCGAACAGTGGCGAAACTAGATCGACCACTTTGGCACTCTTCAGATGAGGAGTGGGATTGACCGATGAAGTAACCAGAGAAACCACTTCGGAAATTGTCAGAGGAGGAGTGGGATTGACCACATTGTCACTCTTTAGATGAAGGGTGGGAATGACCAATGATAGGACTGGATCAATCACTTGGGTTTCACTTTTCATATGAAAAGTGGGGTTGATCGATGATGGAACTGGATCAATTAATTTGGTTAGTGGTTCAAACGAGGATGAAACTATATTGACCACCTGATCAACCAGACTAACCAGGGATGGAATTGGATTGACAATTCCATCAACTAACGATGGGTTGGGGGAAATCTTACGATAACCAGTTGGGAGTTGAAGCTTTGCAAAAAGAGAAGAAGCCTCGTCCATGTGAGGAAAAAGGTGAGAATAATGATCACCTTCGCATAACATACAAGGAAATTTGGCAGTTGTCTTCTTCTTACCCACCTTAATGTCACTAGTTGATGGGGTGTCACCAACATGTCGAGCAGGGGACGGTGACGTGGAGGACCACATTTCTAAGACCTTGGGAAGACCAGGGAAATCCCTTAGAAAGTGGTCACCCTTACAAAGACTGCAAGGGAATTTGGGTTTCAGATTCTTCAGTTTAATCTTGTGTACCTCATCAACACTCCCAATACGATTAATAGTAGCTGGTTGCTTATATCCAACATCTAATATGGTTGGAGGATTGGTACTCTTCTAGTTCTTCTTCTTCTTTTTTCGTTGTGTCTTCTTCTTATCAACCTAGCTACTCGCTTTAGAAATTTCTCTAGGTGAAGAAGGAGAAATGGCAGGAGACCCAATGGGTGAATAAGAAGAAAGGTTGACATGAGGTTGATGTGTGGGTAGTGTGC
>SNQJ01S0039487.1:72787-90006 GCA_010110895.2 Picea sitchensis
CCGAAGAGGCCTCAACTCAGGTAATATATCACATATTCGAAGAGAAAATCATCTTCCTGAACTAAGACCATGTTGATGGTTGACTCTGCTGCAGCCAAGTATAATAAGAAATCTTTGTTATAATTGGGTGGCCGAAGCAGAGGGGAAGTTGTGAGGGCATGTTTCAACGCTTCTAAGGAGAAGTGAGTGGCATTGTCCCAATGAAAAGGAACGTCTTTCTTTAGTAAGCGCATAAATCCCTTTGTGATCTCAGCATAATTGGCGATGAAACACCTCAAAAAGTTCACCTTTCCTTGTAGACTCTGAAGTTGAAGGATTGTGTGTTGGGGAGGAGACTAAATTATTGCCTCAACCTTGAGAGGATCGACCATGATCCCTGTTGTTGACACTATGAAACCTAACAAACGTCCCGATGTTATGAAAAAGATTCATTTGTTTGGATTCAAGTGAATCCAGAAGTAGTGACATCACTCAAAGAAAGTCGGAGGTGTGTGGGATGATCCGTTCTCTTGCGAGATCATGATGCTAAATCATCTAAATAAGCTTCGACTATATGCTTGAGATCATGGACAGCAAAAGACATGGCCCACTGGAAGGTAGCTCCAACATTTTTTAGACCGAAAGGCATCTTACGATAGAAAAATGTACCCCATGGACAAATGAATGCAGTTTTGTGTTGGTCTTCAGGTTTGAGTTGTATCTGATTATATCCCGAAAAACAATCCATGAAAGAAAAGGCCTCGCAACTTGCACATTCATCAATGATCTGGTCAATGAATGGTGTGGGAAAATTATCTTTTGGACAGGCCTTATTCACATCACGGAAGTCCATACATACGTGAATCGTTCCCTATTTCTTGTTGACCGACATAGGATTTGACACCCATTGGGTCAAATGGATAGGATAGATAAAACCATTTTTGAGAATTTTCTCGACTTCAACCTTAATGGTTGTTGCTTTCCTAGGATTAACTGAATGAATCTTCTGTCAAACTAGATTGGCATCAAGATAAGTTGTGATTTGGTGTTCGACTATTTTTGGATCAATGCCTGGCATTTCCTCATAAGACCAGGCAAAAACGTCGCAGAATTATTTAAATAAGTCTGTGTAGATATGAATCTCTTTGGGGGAACAATCAACTCCGTGAAAACATTCTCCATGATGCCATGGGTTCTGCAGATATTAATCGATATAGTTTCAGCGATAGTTTCCATATTATCCTCGACATAAACCTCATGTGTAGCCAAGGGATTGATAGGACAATACCTATCTCCAGTCATAGTCAAGGTGAATTCCCCTACTTTGATTCTGCTTAACTCTGGGAGGAAGTATGATCTGTTATGGAGATCATCCTAGGGTTTGTCTGGACTAGTCATTGCTTCAATGATTGCTTCGTCTAAAGGCAAGACTAAGTCTAACGAATCAGTACCAGCGAGGGAACCTTGAGCCCAAATAGGCTCTGGGATCGGATCTAACTCTTGTGCAGGAGTCGAATCGGGGTCAGCTGAAGCTTGTTGGAATAAAGAGTATGATGCCTCTACCACAGACAAGGGCATGGACATACAATGGTGCCATGTCCCTTCCATCATGGCCGATGGGGAAGGAAGAATCCACGGATAGTTGAAGTAAGTCGTGCGAAACGATGAAACTTGGAAAATCTCAACCTTATGGTGGTCTAATATGAACTTGAAATTGCCTTGAGGAGGAGGGTAATCGAAAGTACCCATCAAATATGGGCACAAACCAACCCCTACATTGACGACGCCCAGTTGGGGATTATCAATCATCGGGACCACAGATGCCCCCAATGAAGGGTCAGGTCTGGAGAAGGACAATTGATCAATGGTCATGATTCGGCCCTCATGTGGAAACAACAAGACCCAGAAAACTGTAGCAACCACTGCTTGCATGGCATAGCTCCAACTCCTACCTAACAAGAGATTGTAGTTGAGGGATGCATCGACTACTTCTACCTCGATGCACATGGTCTTCCCTCCTAAATGCACGGGGGAAGAGGGGATGATGCCATGTGGTCAGAATGAATGACCGTCGAAAGCGGTAATAAGAGTAGGTGATGGAGACAAAACAGGTTGGCCAATGGCCTTCCAACACACCAATGACATGACGCATGTTGAGGCACCCTCATCAACCACCATGCGGAAAATGTTCCAATTAAAATTTTTCATGGGGTAAGTCACTACTATTTGAAATGCTACGTGGTAAGGGAGAGGAGGTTTTAAGTCAGTTGTATCTAGCATAATTGTACCTAGATTACAAGTCTTGGTAGATCCTAAAGAGGATAACAAATCTTTCCTCTGGGAAGGGCAGCTCTGGAGGACCTCCAAAGCGGACATTTCACAAGGGGTTTGAGATAAATCCTCCACCACATAATAGTTCTGAGTGGCCCTTGCGTTTGGGTTGTGAGAAGCTTTCTTAAAGACACCTTTTGGGATGCATGCTATTGATTCGCCCAAAGTCTTCTCGATCTAGAGAGGAAGAGATGGGATTTCATATTCTTTTCCTTTCTCAAAGGTGCTTGTATTACTATAGTCATGTGCTCTAGTCAATATAAAAGCATCACCTTTCATCATATACACATTCAAGGATGCAGGATTGTTCGAAGATAGAGAGAGTCCTTGATTTCCCCCTTCCGCGCTTGTAGAGGCTTGTGTTAAGTTTTGCCCATGTTGGAATGGATTCGTTAACACAATAGGATATTGTTGTGGCACAAACTTTTGGGCCTATGTAAGCCAAGGGCACTGGTGGGTTGGGTGGTCCTCTGTGCACAGGTTACACGGATACTTCACCTTCCATTTTTCAGTGTTTCCCCTGCCAGCATTATTAGTGGGTTTCTTATCCCTTTTACCCTTCTTACGTTGTTTTTTCTTTCTATCAGGATGTTGGGTGGCCTTTGGATTTGTCGATTGCACACTATGTACATCTGACATTTGGGTAGGGGGAGCAGCCAAAATAGTAGTTTGGTTGGCCGCTGTGTGTTGTATACACAATTGTTGCATTTGTTTTGTCAGTTGTTCAACGGGATTAGTTTGCGCTGAACCTACAATACCATCGGCATGTGGTTCAGCTCTCTGTCCAGTTTTATCAAGTATGGATCGTGGTGCATCGGGAAAAAACTTGTACAGTAAACCAGACTGAGAATAAATTAGATCAGGCTATTGAGCTCTCATGATGGCATCTTCTTCGAAAAACACTCCCAACATTGCAACATCTTTGGATAGTTGTGGGACCAAAGAATTAAGGAACCACTCAAGCAAGAATGCAGGTGGGACTGGTACCTTAATCAAACTCTTTCGGCATCTCCACTCTCGGATGTGGTCAGAGATATGGTCCACTTTTGTCTGTTCTAAATTGGATAGCAAATTTGTGTCGGCGTCGTATCTCACAAGTAATTGGAAATGGTTTAGGAATGCCATTGCCAATTCGATGAAGGAAGAATATCTCGAGCGGTCAAGCTCGATGTACCATTTCGCAACACTCCCAATGAGAGTGCATTAAAACAATCACAATTGTATGGAGTCGTCTTTCAATGAATTAGACGAGCACCAAAGATGGAAGGTGTTCACATGATCCCCTGGATCTTCGTTAGGCTTGGCCTCGAACTTTGGTATGTATGAAGGCAATTTTTTCGGCATAGGAGGCCAACGTGGATCATGACAGATGGGGTCATTCAACAATCTTGTCAAGTATGGCAAATGCAAGGTTTCCAAGAAGGGTAGATTTGGTTGGTGTTGCTGATAACCATGGAAAAAGGGGCCTGGAGTTTGACTGGCACCAAGTTGCTAGGAAAAGTTGGGTTGTTGGCTGGGGTTCTGGTAAAAACCATGGCCATGACTAGCATACGGATTTTTCATGTGAGGAGACATCATCCGTTGATTTCCGAAATAGGATATAGATGGTTGGGCATGGATTACATTCGAAGGACTTTGGGAATGGTTTCCCCAAGCCGATCCCATGGGCATAGGCATAGCACCTTGTCTGGGGTTCCATTGGTTGTGAAAATAATTGCCCCAGATCGACATTCCCGATGAGGGAACTGATCCTTGCCAAGAATTCTGAGGTATTGATGTAGAAGAAGTTCCTAAGTTTTCCCCCTGTGTAGGAATAGTACCCTACACAGGGTTAGGTTGGCCATAATCAGGGTTTCCCCTGGTCGGGAAAGCAACTGATGAGAAAACATTGTTACCAAATGCAACAAACAAAGAAAACGGTGTCGACCCTACCCACATATTATGAGAAGGTGTTCCTTGACTCCCTACTCCAAGTGAACTATGGTGTGTGTTTGTCCTGGTGGATTTTTGGTGGGTACCACCGAGTGAAGGGGACGAAGGAGGTATATGACCTCCCCTATAAGGGAAAGCATTAAAAGGAGCTGAAGTGCCCCACATGGGTCCTTGTGGAGGAGCGTTAGATATCCCTTCCACTAGACCTAAAGTCTATAAAGTGGAGTAAGATAGCACAGGGATGGTACCTGTTCTAGGCATCCCATATGAGAATGGAGGGCCTATCACAATCTACGTGAAAGGAGAAGTGGTTGTCACCAAAGACGGGATCAGACCACTGCTCGAGGTAGAGGTAGTCGAGACCGTGGTGGCTCAGATCGACGACGATGGGGTAGGAGGTGGAACACCCCCTGTGACGACAACCGTGGTGGGAATATCAGGATTCCCAAAAGAAGAGACATGATTTGCCTCCATTATCGTCTTCTTTAAAGGTTTCGAAAAGTCCTTCAACAGAGGTCGGTCAGGTGTGATTTCCGGTGACCCGGTCGCTTCAAAAGACACTTGTTGGTCTAGCTTTTTCCTTAGCAGTGGCAGGGGTGGCTCTAGTGTAACTGATGGCAGGCCAAGAAGACTTCATGACTGGCGAAGCTCATGATCCTCCACTGTGTGAGAAGATCACAAACACACTAGGGATTTAAATTCGTTCAGAAAAAACACATGCTAGAAAAGTCTCTACAAGATAAAACAAGCAAACACTAAACTAGTTGGAAGAATAGTTACAACAACCAACACTAGAGCAACTTACCAGTGCAATTGCAAATCGAACATGGAAGCACCCTCTGGGTATACTCTTCAAAGCATGGCCCGATGTGTTTCCTAGGTACCATAGTATACTCCCGCAGTCACCTGTGTATGTCTCTAAAAACGATAGGCAACTAGATTGCCAGTGCGCGAACAATAACCAGGTGGGTAGACCACAATGAGAAGGGTATCGAGCCCAAAACCTGTCAAGGGTATCGAAATCAAGTGGTCTAGAAGACAACTGAGGACTTCCAATGGATTCGAGACACACAAAGCTCTATGGAAAATGCAATCGACGAAATCCCAAGACAAGCCATCTATATGTGTTCTCCACTACGATTGGTCCGACTTTGGAGGGGTTATCTTCGCTACCTATCCGCACGCGACCTCGTGTTTATCCCCTGTGTTAGAGGGGGGTCCTAGATAAATTTCATGATACTAGACTATTAACACTCCCTAGATCAGACTCCAATGTTTGATTTAATGGCCTTGAAGAGTTTCCTCTCCAACCTAATTCAAGGCCCTAACCCTAAACTAGTTGGTTGACCCTACAAACATAAAAAGTCTAATTAATTTTAGATTTAACGTTAATTTTTATGGCTTGTCTTAAGTCAAAGGTTATGAAAGTGAAACTAGTGATGTTTGAAAGATGAAAGAAAAGATAAACAGAAAGATGGAAACAAAACCCTTCTTGACAACTTCATATTTGCTCTTTTAAATTCTTTAACCAACTTTTCAAAAATAAAATTTTCTAAGATCTTTGAACAACAAACTCAAAACAAGATTTCACTCGACTACAAGCTACTTATTGTCTAAGTAAACCATCAATAAATTATGAAAGAAAAGACTTTTCCTAGTTACTAATGCAAACCAACAACTATTTAACCAAACAAAGAAATAAAAGATTTTTTTCTTATTTGAATGCTCACAAAGAAAAAGGAAAAATATCAACAAGTAAAGACCACGAAAACCTCTGACCTAAGCGTAGATCGCAAAGAGTCACTCTAAAAATAACACACAAGCAGATTAAAAAGGACTCTTACACTTGTCTAAAAACCTTATGAAAGGAAAAATTTGAGGAAACTTCCTAATGAAAAAGGAAGCTAATGTTGTGATCAAACCTAAGCTACTGACTGCTATGATAGAGACCAAGCTACTGACTGCTATGATAGAGACCAAAAAAATTGAGAGGGATAAACTCTTGACAAAGAAAAGGATGACTTCCTCTCCTTAAACAAAAATTTTCTCAACAGACACGCTGCTGACAGTTCAACAACCAGCGTGTGCACGCGAGCTGTGTAATGTCAGGGTGCTTGTACACACGTGCAGACCTTATGCAGGCTGCGTGTACTTCTGAAACTCTAAAAAATGACAAGACAAACAATCAGGAACTGGCAGAGACTACTGGTATTGAGGACCAGAATCTCTTGAAGACTCAAAAACTCACTTTGACAGAAAAAAGAAAATAATTCAAAGAAATTTTCATAGAACAAACCAATCTGAGGTGGAACCTAAGATATAAACTGCAAACAACAAAGACTAGAATGAGTTCCAGAAAACCCCTGAGAAGGATTACTTCTGACAAGGGAGAGGATGACTGCCTCCCTAAAAGAAATTTTCTAAAATCATACACGTGACTGACACTTCCTCAGCTAGCGTGTACACGTGGGTTGTGTGAAGGTAGGGCATAGGTACACGTGTGCAAACCTTATACAGGCCGCGTGTACCTCTGTGGGTCCCGTAAAAAAAAAATGGAGTCAAGCAAAGAAACAGAGATAACTGGTATGGAAGACCAGAATCTCTGTTAGCTCAGACTTTTGTAGAAACTTTAAAAACAAGGAATGAAACCAGTTTTTAAAAATACCGAAGAAAACATATTCCCAGAAACCCTAGAGTTCCCTAGTATGGTCGCCAAATTTGTTGTGAGTGGGAAATCCCTCTATGAACTAGCACTTAGGGTTTTATCATGCATGTAGAAAAGACCTAAAGATTCCTACTTTTTACCATCATCCCGGACCTGATCCCCATTATTCTTAAGAAAATACGTAGTTAAGAAGATCAAGTGAACATACCTTATTTCCAGTGTTTGATATCGATCCCTCTTCACGCTTGGTCTCTCTTTGACTGCAACTCTCCTCCCAAGGCTGATCTGCATTCACAAAAGACAAACAAAGAACTCCACATGCATTTGATCTACAGATTAATGGGTTAGCGATTTAGTCAACATGTATGCAATAAACAATGAAAACCTCATATGGTGGGACGGGAAAAGTACTTCTTTATTATTAACTTCACTAAAGAAACTTACAATGATGAAGTCGGCCACTTCTCCACAAACCTGGTCCTGGGATCCTCTTCAACTATCCTCCAACTACTTTGCTCTAGACTTTTCTTTGCACAAGGATGGCTAAAGCTTGGGACAAGGGGAATGCTCAATTGGGTGTAGTCTCTTTTACTATGATTTTTCCTCCTTCAAATGGGACCCCTTCCCCTTATTTTATATGCCAAAAGGAGCTAGGTATTTGGTCGAATGATTTTCCATGCATGGATAAAAGGTTTTGTTAACTTTCCCAAAGCTGTGTGTTCCATCAACAACTTTCCTTTTTCCGTGCTTTTGTAGGTACATGCGGGTTGTATTGGGGCAGCTAATATGTACACGCATGCAATAATGGAGCAGGGCATGTGGGCCTTTATAAAGGGGGGTTTTAAGAAGAGTTGTTCAATAGTGTCTTGGAAAAGGAGGAATCTGAGATGGCCTGATGCCAAGTAAGTATGTCTGGTGCAAGTTAGGGTTATAAAATTTCTCTAGGAGCAACTGTTGCTTTCCCTTATCCGGATTTTCCTCTTCTTTGAGATCTTTTGTTTGTGTCTTTTCTTCCTTTACCTCCTCAAATGAAGGGCCCAATTCCGAAACCAACTGTAATTATTTGTGCTTTACTCCGTGAAAGCTTTCAACTTTATCCTTCCATTTCTAGGAAAGAAGTGATGCTTCTGCCAGGAACTATCGGGTCACCTCTTTGTTGTACTCCTTTGGTTTGGTTGCAACCAATGAGTTCCATTCAGAGTTAGTTGTTGCATTGACCTGGTGCATTTGCATGTAGGTTGTCTGAATGATTGGTCAAAATTCACGTAGCTCTTTCTTGGCTACAGACTATGCTTCGTAGAGTGTATTCAGTTCATTCTTGACCTGCTGGATTTGGTTGAACTTCTATTGTTTCTCTATGGGGTCCATTGTGACCGTAAATTCCTCGTTGAGCACCTGAATCTTGGTGCACACTTCCTCCAGGACTTGATTCCGTCAAGTGATGATCCCTATCCAATCCTTGACTTCCTTGAATATTCTGGTGCATTCCGTTGTCTTCTTATGTAGTGCCACTCAGACATTGTTTCCTTGCAGTATTATCCTTTGCATTTGGTCATGAAGCTGTCGAGGCTATTGTTTTGCTTTTTACTAGACTTGTTGTAGCTTTGCTTGTATCTGCTATGTGCGTGTAGTGAGCTATGTCCATGCCTCTTGTAACAACTCGATCTATTTCTCTGGTTCTCTTATTTCGCTGGCTTTGGGTAGGTCRGGCACAACCTTTTGAATCTCCAACCAGGATTTGGCAAGTTTTTCCCGCACTTTTTCCAGTTTTCACTGCGCTAGGAGTATATCACATTTTTCCTCCGTTCTACATGTTTGTGCATATAATTGTTCTTTCCTAGCGAGCTGAGCTGAGCTCGAAGCGCACTGGAACCTTTGCTCTAGTTGGTCTATGGAATCTCTAATTAGTCCGAACAACTGTGACACCGGCCACTATACCGAGTCTGTAGATGATGGAGCTGCATCAGTGGGTACTCGCCATTTTGGTGGGAGTCTACTGCCTATTGAATGGTCTAAGCAAGTTTCTACCTCATCCTCTATTGGTGGTACTGATGCAATCCTCAAACTTAGGTTTGCGGTTAAGAGCATCAGAACCTCGGTTCTGGTTATGCAAAGCTGCATCAATTCTGCACATTATTGGGGGTTCTAGAGAACTTGCACCATCTGTGCTTACATGGTGGTTGTATCTGTCTCTGTTGTTGATTCTGGGTCATTGTGCGCATCTGGTATCTTTGTATCTTTCGATGCTTCTGCATCATGCGTCATGATTTCTGGGACATCCTCACCCTTGGGTGGTGAGGGGATTTGTGGGTTATGGTCAGGTTCCAACTCTTCTCTGCTTTGACTGCCTTCTTCCTTTGCTGAAGACTCAGGTTGTTATTCCTAGGGGTTTGAATTTGGGACATCCATCATCATGGGCTTCTCTGATGCTTTGGGGTTAGGGTCGGGAATTTTTGAACTGGGCTTGGGGGAATTCTCTGGTTTTCTGTGGGGGTTGTCATTCCTCTGTCTCTGGGTGGTCGAGCTGCATCGGATCTGAGGCTGTGGTCTGATGTGGAATGGCAGTGGGGAGGTTTGGTAATTAGAGTGGTGGGGGTTTCTCAATGATGAATGTATCCAGAATTGTTTCAGGGTCCGGGTCATCTTGAATGTCAATAATAGTGGTGGATTTGGTCATGGCACGGGACCCAGGAGCGACAGATGCAAAGGGTTGTGGGTTTAGGGGTTTGTTCAGTGAGACCCCCATTCTGGGCCTCTTCGCCATTGGTTTGGTGCCAATCACAATGCCCAGGATCTGGTTGACCTGCGCACCTGACAACACGACATTGGGTGGAAACTGTCGAGGGGGCGGTCTTTTCCTCCACTATAGTTGCAGTGTTTCTTCTTCCTCCTCTGAATTTGTTTATGTCGGGGAATCTAGATTCTTCAGCTCAGGGCTTGAGCTCGATCCCTCTCCTACTTCCTTGTATTTTTTCTTGAGCAGTTCGGTAGGAAAAATGTAGTGCATTCCTGATTTACATTGGCCTTATTTTACTCCTGGCCATGACATGACTTCTTTATCTAAGGCGTCCTCATCCAAATAGAATGGTAGCATTGGTGTGTGAAAATGTTCTCTACTGGAATGCCTCACCCAGACGAATGTGTTGTGCTGGTTCATGCTGAATGCGATATTCCTCATGTTATTATTGAGGATCTCCTACGGGATGCTCGACCTCTGTGTTGCGTCTATCATAGAATTGTACCATTTGGTGAATGTTGCATTGTTAAGTGTTTTGTTCTTTGAGTTTGGTCTGGCCTGCCATGGCTCAAACATTTTCGCCAGGTACCCTTTATCTGGTATTGTCGGTTGTCTGCCCACAGGTGACTTCCATTTCAACATTGCGAATGCCACAAGTAGTTATCCATAAGTAAAGGTGCCTCCTTTCTCCTGTGCCTCCTTGCAAGCTACTAGTAGTTCCTCTAGCAAGAAGTTGTACCATTTGAACACTGCTCCCTGTGTGCCGAAGTTATTGACTGATAGCACATATAAAGTGCATTCATCCTTATAATAGGACCTCATAACTTTGTTGGCTATGACATAGCAGTCAGTCCGGACTATTTCGCACAGTATTGGCTTTATGACTATTGTGCGTCCTCCTCTCTTTCTATTGAACTTCTTGTACAGGATGAGCTCACCTTTCTTATTCCCATTCTTTCAAGGGTCCTGAAATCCCTTTGACACATCCTCTCCTTCCAAGGAGAGTCCAGTGAGTTGTTGGATATCTTTTGCATGGATTAGATATCTCTTATCCAACCATAGACTTATGTCGTGCACTCTGCTTATCAGGAACTTTGTGCAGCGTGCAATTTCGTCTGTGGTGCCAAAGACTGGTAAGTCTCTCAGGTTCATGATCGTGGAGTTGAATAGGTTGATGAACTCCTTTTTCGGTATAAAGTGCATATCTCTCGTTCCATCTGGAGCTAACTACCAAAAAATGTCTAGGTGCATCTGTGGAAACATGGATGAATTTGTGAGGTCAAGGTCGAGTATCTTGACATGCTCTATATTCCCTTTGAGATCACCTATAATATCAACCCAGGGGTCGCAAAGATCATCTGGTACTACTTCTTTAGTCATGGTGCTCCGTCTTTCCGTGGCTCTCGGCATTAGTGCTTCGGTGGCTATTAAGGACTAGGGATATGTTTACATTTTTGGCAATGGTCCTAATTGATTTGCACGACTGAGTTTGGAAATGGATATGCTTGTTTTAGAAACAATACTTTCTCGGCTGATTTCTAAGAATCTTATGGCTGGATTAACGGGTAAGTTTTAGCAATAACTATGTGTCATCATGACTATATAGGCGTAACAGGGTGTCAGTTGTTCGACTGGATGATTTAATCCAGGTAAATCTGATTGGGCAATCTTGGTATTTACTCTGTCTGGGTGGAATAGGGACGTGGCCGAATTGAGACCGTTCTGTTTTTCGAGCGGGTATCCTGGCGCAAACTTCGATGGCATCTTGGCATAATGTAGCTTTATGGATTAACATGCGATAGTAGGGGTACCGTTCTGGCAATAAAGGGTGTGATTGGACTGGGTTTGCATGGCCTTTAACTTATATTGGATTGGGATTCATAGCCCCTCCGACCACAAAGGTTGTCCCCGTCATCTTTAATGAATGTCATTAATGGACTTTCTCATGATTCAGGGTCTGTACTGCTGATTTGTCAATTCTGTATCAACCAACACTTAAACAAAAAAAATGAACTATGTGTTATGGTGCAACACTGCGCACATGGACATTATTAACTGAATTTACAAAATTTCAGAGAGAAAATGAAACTCAAATCTAATTATTGTATAAGATCCATCGAATTGGAGTGATTGTCCTTCTTCTTAGTTTTGAGGTATTTAGGGCCTCAGGCGAGCCCCATTCACCCATCTTGGTCGGAGAATGCCATCCAGTTGTGTGAGTCAGACTACTCCTGATGATCGGATCTCCACAACTATGAAGGGTCCCAACCAGTGCATACACAACTTGTCAGGATGCTTCTGGTATCGTTTGTCATAGATTAACACCTTGTCCCCTTGTGTAAATACCTTGGTCTTAATGTGTCGATAGTGCCAAGATTTTTGTCTTGCCTTTTCAACCGACTGATGGAAGTCTTCTAGAAATCTGGTTTCTTCGAGTTCTTGTAGCTCTGCAAGTCTCTGCGCCACTGATTCTTTGTCTGTCATATGTGTGGCTTGTGAAATATATAGACTTGGAGTGATGAACTCTGCGGGAACCACTACCTCTTTCCTGTAAACAAGCTGGAAAGGTGTGTATCTATGTATTTTCTTCGTGGTTGTCCTGTAGGCCCATAGCACCGCTGGAACTCTATCATCCCAGTCCTCTCGATTTGCGCAACAGACCTTTGTTAATCCCTTTTCCGGGATTTTTTTGAAGGCTTCGATTGTTCCGTTGGCCTATGGGTGGTATGGACTACTCTTATGATGTTGAATCATAAATTCTACTGTAAGTGTTGCTATGGTACTGTTAATGAAGTGAGTACCCCGATCGTTGGTTAGGATCCTGGGACATCTGAAGCGGGTAATGATATTTTCGAAAATTAATATGGCATCAGTATCCGTCAAATAGTCCTGTACCACTACTGCTTTTTCCCAACGAGTAAGGTAGTTGGTTGTGGTAATGATGTACCTTTCCTTCAAATTTTTAGCTATGGGTTTGATTGGCCCAATGAAGTCAACTGCCCATTTCTCAAATGCCTATAGCGCTCTAATGGGTTGTAATGGAAGTTCATCTCAGCGTGACGGCTTTCCCACTCTTTGAAAAACATCACACGATCTGGTGTATAATTTTTCATCTTTGAAAAGTGTTTCCCACAACAACCCTTCCTGTAAAACTTTCTGTGTTGTTTCCTTTCCTCCTACGTGTCCTCCTGCAATTCTACTATGGCATTCCCAGAGTATATCCTACCTTTCATGATATAGGAAACATGGTCTAAGGATGTTGTCTAGTCCCAGTTATACAATTTCCCGGTGATCAGTTGATAATCTACTAGTATAATGACCATATGGAATTTCTAGGTTGTGGAATATGTTTCGGAACATGCCCTTGTACTGAGAAAGATTTTTATGTCCTCCAGATATTCCGATATCGCCTCAATTCTAAATAAATCTGCATCTGGGAGATGGTCATCCACTGCTCCACCACTTTCTCCTAACTCTAGTCTGGATAGATGGTTGGGTCCGATGTTGCATCGTCCTAGCTTGATGATGAATTCAAAGGAAAATTCCTGAAATAACAGGAGCGATCTGCAAATTCTTCCCTCCAACACAGGTTTGTTAACTAGGTATTTTAATGTTGAATGATCAGTAAAGAATTTGAAATGAGATCCTAACAGATAATGTCTAAATTTTTGTAAAGCGTAGATCATTGATAATCATTCCCATTATGTCGTTGTGTAGTTGTGCTCTGCTTGCGATAGCTTCCGACTCACAAAGTAGATAGGGTGATCCATAGATCCCTCTCCAGGTTGCATTAGGATATCTCCTAAGGCAATTCCTGAAGCATCCAGATGGACGTGAAATTATTTCTCCTAGTCTGGGAATATCAGAATCGGTGTTGTAATGAGTTTATCCTTAAGTGTCTCAAATGTTTTGTCACATTCAGGAGTCCACCGGAATGTTTCATCCTTTTTCACGAGTTTTTCCAAAGGTGTAGTAATGTTGTCATATCTTCGAATGAACCTGCGATAGTAGCCTATATGTCTGAGTGTGGAGTGCAACTGTTTAATACTCGTAGGTGGCATTGTATTTGCAATTGCTGCAACTTTAGTTGGGTCTACCAATACTCCTTCTCGACAGACTATGTGTCCCAACAAATTTCCATGTGACACACAGAAGATACACTTCTTGAGATTTAATGAGATTTGTAACTCTCTGCATCAGTCAAACATTAGCCTTAGCAGTGCTACATGTTCCTTAAGAAAACTATATATTGTCCAATCATCCATATAAACTTCTATGAACTTGTGAATGAACTCTCTAAAGACTGCTATCACAATCCTAGAGAAAACTATAGGGGCGTTCTTTAAACCAAATGGCATCACATTGTATGAAAAAGATCCCCATTCGGTAATGAAGGTGGTTTTTCTCCTGTCCTCTTCAACAATCCTAACTTGATGGTATCCTGAGAATCCATCTATAAATGAGTATGTCTCCTTCCCCGTAACCTGTTCTAGAACCTTATTGGTTAAGGGTGTCGAGAAAGGGTCATGCAAATAGGTCAAATTGAGGTTTCTGTGGTCCACACAGACTCTTATATCCTTAGTGTCTTTCTTGCTTTGAATGACTATCAGGATAACCCATTCTGCTTCTTCTATTGGAAAAATGAGACCTGCTTCTAGCATCTTATCAATATCCTTCTTGACTTTCTCTTTTACTCTGGGGTTAAGACGGTATGGCCTATGTCTGATAGGCTTGGATCCTGGTTTTAACTCAATCTTCATTTCTCCCATAACTCCTTTGATTCCCTTCAATTCTGAGAAAGTCTTTGGGAACAAATCTTCGTATTCCCTCAGTAAGCTCTGTATTTCCTAAATGGTTTTCTCATCCTAGTAATCTCCTACCAAATCTATTTTGGGTTGCTCTTCAGTCCCTATGTTAAGCTTCTACAATTTCAAAGGGTGATTGTAGGAACTATCGATCTGGCTGGGTATGGTGTTTTGGATTTCTCTGTTCCCCTTGGTCTCTTTGATTTCTAGGTTTCTCAGTTCTTCTAATTTGTCTAGGCTTTCTGAAGCTTTGCTAATCTGATAGCATTCTATGGGCTTGTCAATCAAGGGTAGCTAGGGTTTACTATAAAGTTTTTGATTATGCTTGGGACATACTAAAAGGTCTGATTTGTTATTACTATTGGTTGTAAAAAGAAGTTCTTTAATATTTTGTAGGACTAGTTCAAGCTTTAGGTACTTACTTGTAAATGAGAAGTCTTTGCAAAATTGAGCTACCAGTGTCTACCAATCGCAAGTCTAATGTCTGGTTTCCTCATGCATAAACCAAGCTTTCAAGATTGGGCCTAGAGAATGGGGGAATACCTAAACCCATAAGTGAGAGGGTATCTCCATGGCCTGCCACTATGCCACGCACCGTTGAATGTGTATCCTAGGGTCTAATTCTCCGCTGAATAGTTGCACAATGTGGAGATCCGTCTGCATCTTTGATTCTAATTGCTTCCTATTCCAGAACATGTACATGAGGGCTTGATTTACCTCATCCCAAGTTCTAAGTGAAGCTTTAGGAGTATCCCACCATCTGACGGGGGTGTTCTGAAAAGCTATATATACTACCGAGATTCTTTATCTTCTCCCATATTTTCTTCCATATTATGCAAAAAATTTCCTAGATCTGGGGTGCCATCGTATATTGGGTGTTCTCTTACTTCGATCCCAACCCATCTGGTCATTCTGATAGTTGCGCATATTATTGAGAATATTTCATGTAAACCTTGTTTCCAACTATCAAAATCCAAATCTGAATCTTCGTCTACTGACTGGATACTTCACCAGCTTACTGATCCATCTGCAGTGGGGTTTATATAATCGTTTCTTGTCCCTATTGTTATAGTGCACAGTTGGTCTAGGTCTTCTCCTTCCATATTATTTTATGTTGGTTTTGTGTACCTAGGTCCTACGTATGGATCCAAAGGTTGAACTACCTTTATTCCCTCAGCTTCAAAAGTCATGGTATCTTTCTTCAGATCAATTACTGCATAATTGTTGTAGGCCCAATCGATGCCAAGTAACTTAGGGTAGGGGTCCTTGTCTCCCATGATCTCAATGACTTCAAAGTTAGCCACTATTTTTACTCCTGCTACATCGATTTCCACTTTCTCCAATATTCCTATGGGAAAGATACAGTATTGGTTTTCCATTTTTAACTGAATTGGGGAATATCTTAGTCTCAGTTTGCCTAACGCTTCCTAGGTCTTCTTGGGAAGAATGTTCACATATGACCCTAGATCCAACATGACGTCTTTAATTTCGAAGTCATCTAACTGGGCTACTAGTTGAAATTCTTTTCCAGTTCTTATTTTTCTTCATTGCACTCTCCAAGTACTCTTCTCAGGAAGGTTAACCCGAATCCTTGCTTTTGAGGTTTCTTCATTCCCTAGGACTAGGTATAGTGAATTGCGCAACTTATCTGTCAGTTGATAATTCCTGAGAATGTCAGAGAATAACTGAAACTAGAGGTCAACTGTGTTTTGAGGTTGCTCATGTTGTATTGGTATGCCTACAAGGTTTCTTGGTACAGGGGGTGAAGCAGGGACTTGTGCCAGTTTAGGGTATACAACTGACTGAGGGGGGTTCTCTTTCATTTTATGATTAGGGATATTCTGGAATACTTCTATGGCATCTTTAAAGAACATTTTTTTCTTTATGGGGTTGTACCTGTGTTCTTTAGGTGTTTCTTTCTAAATCTAAGGTAGAGTATCAACATCAACTCCTGTCTTTGCTCCTCCTCAAGTGACAATGTTAAGGTTTGGAAATTGTCCCTTAGAAATCATCTTCATCTATGAAATTATGAGGTTAGTTCCTCTTTGTCATGCTCTATCCTCCCACTTTGCTATTAGATTTGGGAATTCTTCGGTTGCATGTCTGTTGGATATACAATGAGAGCACCATGGTCGTCTTGGATGAGGGAAATCTCTATCCAAGTGACCTTGTTCATCACAGTTGTAACATCTTCTCAGTCCTCTTCCTCCAGCTCGCCCTCCTCTGAAGTCTCTTCTAACTCCACCTCCTTGACCTCTTCCTGGTCCTTGCGGGTTTTCTTTCACCCTGAATGATGTTTGGTCTAGCCTGTCTGCAAGAGCGTCCAACGCTCTACATTGATTGGTAGTATGTGTGGTGGATGCACATAACTCGCAATGTACTGTGTTCGGTACTGTCGAATATTTCTGCATGATGGGGCATTGTCTGGGTCCATGCCCAAGGGTTCAAAAGATCTCACAATATTTCGTTGTTGGTGTTTCTTGGCCTCCTGGGAAATCATGGTATATGATGGGATGATGGAATGGTGAGTTCGTCGATACTTGCGCAACTCCTCCCATGGGTCCTGGTGGGGTTACAGTCATATTCTAAGGAGGTCCCAGCCCCCTTATCCATGGACATTAATTCACCAAATGACCTTCTGCATAGCATGCAAGATACCAGATATATAAAATATGCAGAACAGAAACAAAATGCTAGAAATAACAGAATAACAGTCAAATATCCAGCATAATCTTCACAATACACAGAAATGATTTACGAAATAGCAACA
>SNQJ01S0039487.1:90016-111812 GCA_010110895.2 Picea sitchensis
TGAATACATTGATCTACCTATGTATAGGTTAGGACCTTAACATAGCATCCCTTGCACCAAACCTGTGGTCGTCCTAGTCTGGGTATCTTCATCTCTTGAATATTTTCTGTAAGTGCTGATATCTACCCTTGTAGTTTCACTAAATTCACATCTACGGGGGATCGGGTTACTCTCAGGTTCCTAGGGTATCTCGCCATGGATTCGATCTTCATCAATTATTCCAAGGCGTCTGTTAACGTGGCTATCCATTGTTGCATTAGCAGAATCCGAGTCAGAGGTAGTAGTCCCTCAATGTACCACTCCCTTTGATGTTCTTCATCGATTGGATGTGCCAACCTCCCTATGATATATTTAAACTTTTGGATGTACTCCCAAGCTGATTTTCCTTCCCTCTGTTGGATCTCATGCAACTCAGACATAGCTTGTTGTTCTAACTGAGGTAGTTTGAACTCTACTATGAACCTTGTTCATACTTGGTCGAGTGTGAACGCCTGACCTTGCATCCCTGGCACTCCTAGTTTGATGATCTTCATGTACCACTTGAGAGCGTGACCTCTCAAGGTATTTTGGAACTCGACCAACTTATTTTCATCCAGAGTCCCTCTAGATCTCCAGATTTCTTCGCACAAGAACTAGTATTGCTCAATGTCTTCATCTCCCTTACCCCAAAATTATGGGTATCTCATGATCGAACCTCCCGTATGGCTAGCCATTGTTGATCATGTTGTTCATATCAATATGAACCCTAACATGCCTGCTTGCAATCTACCAGGGGATCCCAATATCCTCCCTGTACTCACACTTTCTGGTTGTGACTGATTAAATAATTGTACTGGAACAAAACTTGCACGAGAAGGTAGTGTTGAACTTACTCCTTGTATAGAAGGCACTTGGGGTATGGGTGATTCGGGGCTGGCACCACTGGCTTCAGGGAAGTTTTCTTTGATTTGGGGGGTCTTTTTAGCTTCCACTAGGGTGATCTCTTCGGATGGATTCCCGATTTCTCCCGTCATCGGGGCTAAATCTTCTCTTTCTCCTCCAAGCTTCAAGCCAACTTCCTCTTCTCTTACATCTATGCTTCCTCCTTCTCATCCCATCTCCTAGGGACTTCTTTCTCTCCTTTCTTCTCTCTCGTTCAATATTTGACTAGCCATTCATTCCTATCTTCTCATTCTCTGCAGTTCATCCATCTGTCTTTCCTATATTTCTCCCAATCCTCCTTCTTTCCTCATCTTTTGAGACTGTCTTGTGGATTTCTTGATCTTTCTGGGCCACCATTTTTCAACTATGGTGGATCTCTTCAAGGCTCGCTCATCTCTCAAATATGTTTCTTGTTGTTTCCCTCCATTTTTCAAAGAACCCTTCCCCTTTCTCATGCCATGACTTTCACCCCATCTCGCCCTACCCCAAGAAAGGGTGTTTACACTGCCATCTCGGTCAGGGATATAATCAACATCCCTTCCTCCACCAAGAAATTCTTGATCCACATGGGGATCTCTCTTAACAGTCTTCCCCTTGCGTCTTTCTTGAAAATTTCCTTTTCTCATGAGAAATACTAGTGGTTCTCAACTGCAAATTCGATTATGTATCCTTTTATCCTAGTGCTAACCCAAAAATCCATAGCTCGTGTGACTGAGCAATCCATCCTGTGGAGTGCAGCTAACTTGTCGGTATCCCACACACAGATCTTCTTGACTCAATCCTGGAACTCTGGAGCTTCGTGGAGTCTCTTGATCCAGTGAAAAATTTCTTCCGGGAATTTAACCCAGAAAATCTCATACTGGTCGCTTGATCTTTCTAAGTAAAAGATTGCTTCCCTAGTAGTTCCCACTAATTTTCTTCTTAGTTCCACTTCTTTCCATGTGAAGGTGTCATAGCTTCTTTCCCACCATTGATCGATGCTAGATCTATGGATCGGCGGTAGCATTCTTCCTACAGGTTCCCTTTTTACACAGGTCCCGGCAACGGAACCATTTTGTTGGCGCGGATTAGATCATACTAGGGTTTATCTTAGGTTACCAACAAAAGGTACTGTGTAGTCTAGAGCCCTAGCATTTTCATCTCCTCTGAAGAGAAGAAGTCTCACCTGAAGCGTTGTTGAGACAAAAAGATAGGGAAGGGTAGGGAAAATACCAAAGAGAATCCATAGATCATCTAGAACTCATTCATGTTCTTGTGCAAGAGCAACATCAGATCTGAAACATATAACCACAAGAATTGAACCTACTTACGTTATGAAAAATGATTTAAGCATAGAACCATTAAACATAACTCATAAACTATAAAGGAACAATGTAATGCACAAGTAAACATACAAGACACATCCTATTTTGAAAATTTGGTTCTCCATTATCATATTATCTCTGAGATCTTTCTTGCACTACAGACTCATAATTACATAGAGATATTCAGTACAGACTCTTGGCTCTAGGCCTTAGCCACATAGTTCTAATTCTCCAACTGATAGGTCTCGTTTATTACAGACTCTCCTCTTCTCAACTTACAATAGGTAGAAACAACTAATCCCAAAGCATTGGGCAACTATGATAGACGTGACTCAACCCGACTCTACTCAACTCATGAATGAGTGAACCAATGAACTGAATGGATGACAACAACATCAACCCAATCTAACCAACCCTTTTACAATTATATTCAGTCCTATATATAGTTGGGTTATGTTTTCATGTTTGGCTTGCTTGCCTTCTTTTTCTATTGCAACTGTTTGTTGCTTAGGTGGTGTTGTGCTAGCATACGCAACTGCTTTCTATTATTCTTCCTTCCATCCTCTGATGAAGTTTGTGTGACTCGTTCTTATTCAAAACTTGCGCAATTATTTCTCAAAAACAAAGGGCCCAACAAGAAGAAAGAAGGGTAAATACCTTTTACTGACATTTTTCCTAGCTCGATCTAGGTTGATCTTGATCTCCAAGTTCTTCAGAAGGTCCTACAATACAATGATCAACAACAACAAGACATACTTCCTACTCTACCATGATTAGCTTCATAATGGATATATAACAGAAATAAGTTCATGAAACATACACAAACTTTAAAGGAAACAGGCCAAGCATAGATTTATATTAATGAAAACAAAGTGAGATGCTTACATCCATAGATGTAGGTGTAGAAGCTTCACCAAGCTCTCTTTGTCTAGACCCTTGCTCAAATAATCTACACACAGAATGATGATGCTTCAATGATATCTCCCTTATGAGATCATAAGTTTGATTCCTTACAATGTCTCCTCTTTCACCATGAAGAGGCCTCCTTATATAGGCTTGGAGAGGCCTAACCACATAAGAGATTCTTGGGATAAGTTGAGGATTCTTCTCCTTTATTTGTATATCTTCCCTAAGATCGAGCCTTGACCTCAAATCTGAATCCAAACAACTCCATATATGAAGGGATTCTTCCCTGATTCCTCTCAACAATCCAAAAAAATCACAAAAAAAAGGCCAGCGCTCCCTCAGTATGGGGCACAGAGCATTGAAACGCTCACCCAAAAGAGGTCACAGAGCATTGGCACTCCCTGACAGTGTATAGGGGAGCGTTGCCTTCCAAAATTGGTTTTTTAGTGGTTGTTTCTATGGAAAAAGACTTGTACTCTCTGTCAATTGATTTCTCCTCATTAAAACCAGTCTTTTGAGTGTTCTTGATAATTTCATCCGAGACATGACATAGGCAAGATGACATTATGATTTTGTGATACTTTCTGCCAAAATGTGACACTTGTGACATTGGTAATGATGACACTAGGCCATCATCCTAATGAGTAATTTTTATGTGTAACAGAAACCACTGGCATAAACACTCTATACCCACCATGCCTAGGGTCTCCATGAGTTTTCTCATATTATTTTCTAGTTGGAATTATCTTATCACAAAGGATCCATTTCCATCGCTCCACACACATCAAGCTCGTGACCCTCTCATCCTAGGTCGAGTTCAAGGTTCTCCACCCAAATACTACAACTCTCTTTCTCTTCTCTTCTTATGCATTCTTTTGCAGTCCAGTCTCCCATCCTATCAACTCTTCTCTCAGCATACACCTATTAATTTCTTCCTTTCTTCCCCATGAAGGTTCTAGACTTGTTCCTCTCTTCCCATGAAGGTTCTAGACTATTCCTCTCTTCCTTCTATCACAAGGAACTTGTGGGTCGATGTGGAATTGTTGTACCCTTGGCTGGAATTATTCATCTGCCCAACCAATCCTCCATACATGCATTCATTGTGGTTGTGTTGAAAGGCATAAGTGACACATCATCAACTGGAAGGTTAAATCCGATCCAAGGTTGTCTAATTAACCCAAGCCATTTGGTATGATCTAACCTGATGGGTTTAATGACTTTGTTAGACAACTAGGGCCCTAAAACAATGAAAGTAAATAAACTAATCTAAATCTATAACTCTAACAATCGATACACTAATTACAAATGTGTATCTAATAGTGTTAACATACAATGATTATAAACAAGTTTACAAGGTTTCAAATAAAATCTTGTGAACGTGATTGTTTGATTAAGTTTTTGAACAAGATATGAACAATACTCTTTTGATGTTTTAAAGATATTAAAGAAATAAATACTAAGAGAATACGATTGAAACAATGACACAAAAACAGTTAAAGCTAATTAATGCAATCATCGTTTCATTCATAAACAACTCTGAATAAAAGAAAGCAATACATCTACTAACCTCTAACTGATCAGCCATAAACTAAGTTCCTCTCTATGCGTTGTATGAGCTCCTGCTTATCCTGTATTTAAGGGAAACCTATGACATAAATAAAAAATAGTGCCTCCTGAAGAAATTCAAGGACGTGTTTTATGCTTGGAGTGAATTTATAACAGCAGAAAGATAACTAATTGTGACCTCAAGATAACCAATAGCTAAAAACAAAATAAATATCAATCCTGGGCATTGATATTATCAACCATTTAATATCAGAAGTAAACTCAAAAATAATTAAATGATTGATTGATCACAAGTACAAACCGAATCAACAGATCATAGACAACATTTAAATGTCAAATGATATGAAATGTCATTATGAAGACAAGACTAAAGCTAAATCAACAAATAATAACATAGAAGTAACATAGAAGTAATAGGAGAATACAATGAAAACAAGAATTGCATAATTCACACAGGCCTAAAGCCAATAGCGAACTTCTTTCCCATATCACTTCACAAACATTATATTTCCATACTGTAATCCATAAAAAGTTGTCTCTAGTACTAAACAACAACAACTATTTAAACATGTCTTGGATCATTAACCTCTTATCATACAAGATAGAGGATGATCCCTAAAAATAAGTTGGCTTTACAAAAATAGAATAACAAAGGAACACTCTTGTAGGAGTCCTTTCATCAAAATAATTACATAAATGACATTGTTTTATCAAAAATGAGAATTTACTAAGCTATGAAGCGCATTGATCCATGATTCCTTCTCCTTGAAAATAACATCAAAACTATTGTTTTCCTAAAAATGATAAACAAAATCGAATTTCAGATAACACTACAAACTAATACTTTCAAATAGACTGGCTATATGATTTGGATTATTTTCGGCATGAAATGAGAGCAAAGATATAATAAAGAAATGCATAGAGATATCGCATATATCCAATAATATAACAGAAATATATCAGAGATTCAACCATAAACACAGAGTTACAGTAATACACGATTCATATTAATGAAAGAAATGTACAGAGACTGTAAAAATACAGAGTGAAAGACTTGCTAGAATGGTGGCAACTTATCTCTGAGAAGAGATGTAATGGCTACTCGCATTCGCAAGAAGATTATTACAATGAGGCTCTGAAGGCCTTTTTACAATAAATCGGAATGCCAAAAACCCTAGTCATCCAAAAACCCAACCCTAGGAGATGAAGCGCCAAAAGTCATGTGGGCCCCGTTTGGGTAAATTGGTGCATCAACTTCCCGGGGTCGTAACTTTTGCATACGATCTCCGTTTTAGGTGTATGATAGCTCATTGGAAAGGTATCATCAACGAGATTCATTTTGGGGGCTCAATCATGCCTTCAGCTATAATTGAGAACCTCGATCTCTAAAAACCTTCATTTGGGCCCTCAAAATGGCCCCGTAAGTTAAAAACTGCTAAAAATAGTAAATTACCAAAATTTCTAGAAAATTGTTTTGAGCCAGTCAGAAAACGTGGGTGGCCACCGATATCCACTTGGATCACTATAGAATCTCACGATTTTGTATCTAGTCTTAAATTAAAAACAAAATAAAAAATAAATCTATCTATTTTATTTTTCTAACTGAATTAAATCAAAAGAATCAAAACAACTTTTTACCGTTTCAACAATTATACAAAGAAGCATATGATAAGTCTAAATTAATGATAGTGTTAAAATTTGTTGAGTTCTTGATAATCTCATTACTAGACCGTTTAACCCTTTTTTGTTCCCTGTCAATGTTCGATCGAACGCTTGCTTTTAATTCTTCATTTTCCCTCTCGAGCAAGGGCTTTCATGCAACTAGTTGGTTTAACCATGCTTGGAGATAGGAGATATCTCTATAGTATCTCTCAAGCCAATCAAGATAGTTTTCAAAGTGAACTAGTTCTAGGGTAGGTAGAGGTAGAGTCTGTTTCGCAGAGGGAGCTTTGGTCTATTCTGTAAATTGCCTCAAATCGTGCCATATACCAGAGAAACCTTCTTGATTCTTTAGGAACAATGGGACACTAAAAAAAAATCATATTGTATAGCATCAGTATCGACATCGTTTCCCAGAAATTGGTCATATACATATTCTTGGGAAAGAAATTCATCGATCTCATCCTTGGACAAGTGATCATCGACCTCGACCACTGGGATCGAGCTCAGATGATCTCGCTGGAAATGTCTTAAACTTCTAGATATAAGTCTGTCTAGTCTCTTGTCTGAGAAATTTAAATCTGAATTACTCTGTTCCTTATGTATGTGATTTTTCTTGATAACTGATTCGTTTGGGACAACCCGAATAGGATCGACAGTAGGAACATAAGAAACTCTATCCTTTAACACATTTAAAACCTCCTCTAATGATTTTCTAGGCATGAAATCACATCGAGGCTTTATTCCCAATGGGTTCTAAATAGAAACAAAGGTTCGATATGTGGTCGCATGGTCTTCATGTGGATCGACACATAGGTTTTCATTAGTAGGGTTACATATACAAGGGTTGGGGTTTTTATTGAGGTGGAGAGGCGATTCTACTGCATTATCGGGTAGGGTGAAATTATTTCTAAACAAGAAATCTTCCCAAGTGTCCCCAGTCTTGGATAGATGCGAAAAAAAAAGGATTTGAATAAGACCATGGTGAAAAAGGCTTGACGGTGGGTTAAACTTCTATCTCTGATAAACCTTAGACATTTTTTGTAGACTCATAAATAGATAGAAAGTCATATTTAACTTGAAACCCAGAAAAATCATCACCAGGCGAACGTGGTACAAGAAAACTAAGCCATATCTACCTTCGCAATTTATGAATTGTTTAAGTATTAGAAGCAGGTCGTGCCATCGGGGTTTGCAGAGAGTAATCGGTGTACCTTTTGGGCAACATCTCGATTTCTTGGAGACCATGAAGAAATTCCAGGGAACACATTTGATTTTGGCATTTTTGAACCATCGTTCTCCCTCCTAGGATAATCCTGTAGCTTGTGCTATGGAATCCTTGGTCACTTCCAGTTGTAGATCCTCAATCTTAGCCTTGAAGCCATAAAAAAACTGAGTGAAAGCCTGGGAAATTGTGAGTTTATAACCCTCAAACCGTTTGATGAAAATTTCCCATCCCTGTGCCACAATATCTCCTACGACATCGTCATGAGCGAGGAGGTCTTGCGAACCATTGGGTTCAATTCTTACCACAGGGGCCATGGATAGTATCATATAGACACAACAAGGGCAGAGAGAGGTAGGTTGTTTTCTCCAACATGCCAACAACAGTAAGAGGTTTGTGAAATCGGGAGAGGGTCGATACCTAAGGGATTGGGAGGCTACCATAACTGACAATTTGAGTTTTGAGTGGGTAAGAACAAGAGGATGCACAGGATAGTAAACCATTCTGTGAAATGAATACTAAAATAAAACACCACTACTTACCTCCTTCAACAATGAATGTGAGTCAGAGTTATGCAGGACAAAAGGGTGATGTGGAGTGTAAGTATGTCAGTCCTATACCAGGGTGATAAGATTGTGATATGACTAGTAAGAGAAAGATTCATATTTCTAATTTAACCCAAGGTTCTGCGCAATCAAACATATATCAAATGTAAATATCACATAATCAAAAATAAAATCGACTAATTCATATCTCCCAAAGTGTATGAATCAAATGTTATGATAATGGATCAATGAATAAAAATGATAGGCTTACAAGATTTTAAGTTTTTATAAAAAATATATATATAGATGCCCTTTAGTTACAATCACATTTACAAACAAAATAAAAGAAATCATAAACTGTATGATGATTACTCAAGACAATTTTCTTTATAATTTCATCCTTTCAGTCGTGAAATTAAACAAAATAAACGATAGATTAAAACAATGAATTCTTACACATAGCTATGCCAGTGAACTTTCTCAAAACCCAAATGGATGGAAAAGCTTGCAAGGAACAAGAGGCAGCTATAGAAAAATTTATCCCTCGGCGACAACATTTTACCATGATAAAATTCGACAAAACATTATTGGTTGCCAACAATGGAAACACGTTGGGCAAAGCAGTTATCTCTGCATCATCAGAACTTTACATTAGGGAACAGATGACTCAAAAATAATTAATAGAAACAATTGAATGATAGACAAAGCATTTCGACAATACCTCGGAAAAAATAACACAGTCACATTATTGGATAAAGTTCTGTCCAAAAATTGTAATCTGACATCTCGTTTGGATAATAGGGGTAACGATGTTTATACAGATAATTGCAATACCGTTGACAGGGCCACTGCTTCCAGTAGGCATCCATAGCCTCGACATGGATTTCATTTAACCCATTCTAGTACTTCTATCCCATCCAAGAGTCGTCCATTTAAGATAAAATCATCCTAACATCTGATCAATTTAAAAACATACGTGAGGATCTTTGAAACCCGACATTGCTTCACTACCAGTAGGCCTATTGAGTACCTCGATGAAGTTGTCTTGGTATCATGTGTGCATTTACCTAATGCCAACAGACCTGTTCAGTGTCCCGACAGGTTTACACACAATTCCCACACATTCTTGTGCTTCCAACTCTCTAAAATTTGTTTATAATTTCCAGAAACTTCATGATATTTAAGAGAGAAGGGTGATACTGAAGATCTCACAGTCCGATAATGAAAGGATTGATCATTTAAGAATTATTTTTCTTTTCTGATGAGTTTCATCATAATTTAGACAATTAGATTTCAGTTAATAAATAATCCATGGGATGGGGAAGCACATTGAATTGTTCTCATTAAAACAGGGATGACATTAGAAGTTTTTTAAGGATAATCGTGTTTTCCTATGATTTAAATGAGAAACCAGAAATAATAACTGGACAAAAAATTACTTCCACTTATCTGAGATTAACACTTACTGTTCACAAGCTTGATCGTTATAAACTGTTGCTAATGAACAAAAAACTTGATTCCCTTCAATAACGAATGGTGATTCAGAAATAATCATCTAGAAAAAAAATGAAATTCAAACAAAATGAAAAGAACCAAAAAGAAAATTAAAAATATTTACAAAAGAGTGGATCTAAATTCATGAAGTGAAATATCGCTTGAGAGCCTGACCATTCACTGGGAAAGTTTTCGGTTGTCCCTCAAAGTTATGCAGATCACCGAAAGTTTTCGGGTTGTCCTCAAAGTTATGCGATGAAAGAGTTGGGACCCAATTTTTTCAGAAATCACAAACGACCCATCCATGTGTCTTTTGGAACCTGGTATTCTCCTTTATTCTCGCGCACTTTGTCCCATTTGAGGACCAAATACGCTACATTAAAATTCATTTTAGAGGATGAAATTGTATCGGACCATCTCTTTACAATTTGTTGGTGTTGATCAAGTTTCTATTTTTTTCTTGTGTTCTTACCTCTTCTAATTTTAATAAAGCATTTATCCAGTTTTCTAGAGGAGGACATTCCTCTTCTTGAACTTTATGTGATAATTGCAGAGAAGGAAGCAAGACATGTTGGGGGAGAATGGATTCTCTTCTATAAACGAGGAAGAAAGGAGAATTACCAATGGATGCTTTTGGAGTTACTCTATTAGCCGAAAGTGCTTTGTACAATGCATTGTGCCAATTCTTGTGGGTTTTTGACACTGTCCTTTTTATAATCTTGATCAGATTCTTATTTTTTGACTTGGCCAAACCGTTCCCTTAAGGGTAATAGCTGGCAGAGTACTCTAGTTTGATCCCTTTTTCAAGAGAGAAAATGTTCATGTCTAGGGAAGAAAAATAAGAAGCATTGTAAAAAACCAGACATTCAAGAATTCCAAATCAAGTGATAATATGGGAGTTCAGAAATGACACTACCTGATTCGTATTGACCACTTTTAATGGTAAAGCTTCAGACCATCTTGCAAAATAGTTTGTCGCCATGAGAATGTACTTGTGTTGTTTCAAGGAAGGGGGATTGATTGGTCCTATAATATCTAGGCCCCATTGCTGAAAAGGTGCTTCTACATTAACAGGCTGTAAAGGAAAAGATTATTTTTTCACCTACCCTATAGCCTTTTGGCAGATTATACACTTGCAGGACAAAGTATGAGCATATTTAAACAAGGTCGGCTAGTAGTATCCCGCCCTTAGTACTTTGTGATCAGTGGTATCTCCACCAAAATGGCCCCTGGCATCACTGGAATGAAGTTCAACAAGCACCCTTTCTGATTCGTCTTTTTCCAAACAATGCAGAAAAACACCATCAAAATTCTTTCAAAATAATATGTCATTGATTATATGGAAAGATGCAAATTTAATCATTAACGCTCTTCTATTTTTTGGATCAATATTACAAGGAGCAGTTCCATGCAACAAATAAAATCTAATATTCTCATACCAAGAATTGGGCACAGTTTGTGTACAACTGATCCATTTTTCATCATGTTGATTTATAGTTGACGTATTTATTTGACTTTCTAATTTATCAAATGAATCATCCACCAATTTACAAATCCCTTGACCTCTAACGATTTGGGTAGGGGTTATTTCAAGATCATATTCCTGAAGTGATGTCATCCAATTTTCCCTTTTCTCACCCAACTCTTTTTTCACTAACATATTTCTTACAATGGGGTAAGGAACAACAACTTTGGTCCTGGATTTCAACAGGTAAGACCTGAAGTGATTGACTTCTTTAAAGAAAGCATATGCTTTCTGATCTACCACGGGGTAGTTAAGTTTTTCTCCTTTAAAATCAGAGCTCATGAAGGAAATGGGTATCTCATTTCTTTCAACATTTTTCTGTGTAAGCACAGTAGCATAGGATCTGTTAGATGCAAAAGTGTATAGAGTGAAATCCTGAGAAAAATCGGGGCTCATCAAGGAAGGTGCTTCTATTATGGATTTTTTAATAGAGTTGAAAGCTTGATTTTCCTGTGTTCCCCATTTGTACTAGACATCCTTCTTTATTAGATCTTGTAGAGGTCTGACCATCTCTGAAAATCTCAAAACAAATCGTTTGACAAAATTATTTTTTCCCAAAAAGGATTGCATGGCAAGTTCTTGGAAGAAGGTGAGGGAAGGTTGGAAATAGCTTGGGTTCTTTCGGGATCAATTATCATTCCGTATTTAGAAACTATAAACCCAATAAATTTACCTTATTCTATTGCAAAGACCAATTTCTTAGGATTGAGTGAAATGTAGAACTTGCGACATTGTTCCAACACAGCCCTAAGGTTAGACATGTGATCTTTCTTGTTCTTAGAAAAGCTAGTGACATCGTCAAGATAAACCACAACTGATGGGTTGATGAGGCCACAGAAAGAAATGTCCATTGCTCTTTGAAAGGTGGCACTGACATTTATCAGTCCAAAAGGCATTTTTTGTGGGGTAAGTGCCCCACAGGGTACGAAAGGTGTTTTTAAGCTGGTCTGAAGAGAACATAAGGACCTGATTATATCCTGAGAAACCATCTAATAAAGACAGTCTTTCAGAACCAAACACTTGTTGCAGAATTTGTTCCATTGGAGGAACTGGGTAGTTATCCTTATTAGATGCTCGGTTTAAATTTCGAAAATCGACACAAAGTCAAATTTCTACACTCTTCTTCCTTACAGGGACTAAGTTAGATACCCATTGAGTATGCCTAACTAGAAAAATTATCTTTACAGTAAGTAATTTATTTAGTTCCTTTTTTACGGTAGGTTCCAATTGAGGATGGATTTTCCTCATTTTTTGTTGGAAAGGTTGAGTTTGGGGTTTCATAGGAATTACATGTTGTATGATGTTTCGGTTGAAATTTTTTAAATCATCATATGTCCAAGAAAATACATATTTAAATTATTTGAATAATTTTATAAAAGCTGATTTTTTCTGTTCAGAGCACCCTTTTCCCAAATTGATATTTTGAGGATGATTTTGCGTTCCTAAATTGACATTTTCGTACAACAAAGAGGCACTGTTCGTTTTGAAATTTACTACCCCTCTAAATTTGTCATGTAGGTCATAAATTTTTTATAATCTAACAATAGATTTGGGGACAAAGTTTACGAGCCCAGACGATGATTCTGTAGATCGAGGGTCAGATATTATCGTGAAGTCTTGGAGATTTTCATCATGAGTGCTTTCATCGATAACTGCATACTGGAAGGTGTCTTCTATGTGAATAAAATTGATGATCTGCTGATCATCATCAAATACTCTCTAGTTTGTGATGTTGTCCATAATCGATGGCTTGAATAACAATTCGACCGAGAACATGTTAGGAGAAAGACCTTCAGCAGGCAACAATTTAGAAGCAACATTGGCTAGTAAATCAACTTCTGAATTACTCATCCTAGGAATGGAATTTATATTAAATGCTAGAAATTTGTGCATCAAACCCCATACCTTGGTTTGGTAATTCTTCAGATGAGGTGACATACAATGTATTTCATTTCTTACCTATTTGATTATGATTTTTGAATCACCAAATACTACCAAATTGTGCACGTTCATGTCCAGTGCCTTCCTTAGTCCTTACAAAAGTGCTTCATACTCTGTTGTGTTGTTAGTACATTCAAACTCCAATCGACAGGAAATAGATGTTTTGTTACCTATGGGATCGATGAGAACACAACCAACACCCGCCCCTTCTCGGGATTTGGTTCCTTCAAAATACAAGGACTAGATTTGTTCGTCATTAGAAATATTTGGTGTACCTGAAAAAGATGGTGCCTGAGTATAGGTTGTTACTTCAGATTTTTGTTCTGGGTTAGTGATAGAGGAAATTCTAGTCATGAAATTACCGAAAAAAGTATGTATTCCCTATGTTTCAATTGAATTTGCAGCAGTAACAAAAGGCTCATTTGGGTCGTTCAGATCTATCACAGTGTACTTGAGGTAACGTTCTTTGTTTATTTTGATCTTGTTGGGCTGCCCATTTTCTGGAAGCCATAAATGAGACCAGTCTGTAGAAAAATAGCCATGTATTTGTTCTGACCAATCTCTACTAAAAAAAAAACCATAAACTTCAGGAATGTCAATGACAATAATATCAATTACTTGATGAACTTTGGAATTAGACGATAATCTTATCAACACATTTTTGAGTTCACCAATAACTTTAACATTAGCTCGATCTAACTAGATGATATTTAAATCAAAATTTTTTACTTCAGCGTTAATTTTATGGCATACATACAGAGGCATCACATTTGATGATGCGGCAGAGTCAACCATATAGTTTTTTACATTCCTATTAAAAAATTCAAAAGTTAATAAAAAAAAAGGCACATTTTTTCGTGCAGAAATAGCAGAATTTTGTTGATTTTTTTATTGTTGTACCTGAAACAGTTTTATCTAAGTTTCCTACAGTTTTTTCTGATGTGACACTTTTATCCTGATTTTCGGATGAATTTTTACTTGGGACATGTTTAGCTTTGTTTAAGTCAATTCTGTTGATTTCTTGTTGATAACATCATTTTTCTTACTATTTTTAGTAATGCTTTGGAGCATTTTCTGCAAGATAAGTGGAAATTTCAGCAATTCAAAAATTGGTAAGAAAAGGGAAGCCAAAGACTACTGCAACAAATCAAATAGACTTGGGGTTTGATTCGGGAGATGAGACCAAGGTCACAGTCACGACAATCAAAGGTAAAATTTTTGAAGCTACTACAAGTTCTTTAGTTCAGTCTTTAAAAGTTGATAATGAAGTTGATGAGATCAAACAAACATAATTTTTTCACATAAGAGTAATTTCCAAACATACAAAAATTGATACTCTATTTGACTAGGAAAGAGAAGATACTTCCAGTGTTGCAAAGAGAGAAACTTTTTGTAAAGTTGTCAAAATGTGAATTTGGAAAAACATCTCTTGTATATTTGGGTTACATTGTAGGGGGTGTTTAACTCAATATTGATCCCTCTAAAGTTGAGGTCATTGTAAATTGGCCAAAGCCTACAAATGTAACTAAAGTAAGAAGCTTCATGGGGCCAACACAATATTGGAGGAATTTTATTGCAAACTTCTCTCTAATTGAAGCTCCTTTACATGCTTTGACAAGTGTTGAAAGGGGATTCTAGTGGGGAGGAATCCAACAAGGGGCATTCAACACTTTGAAAGTGAATATTAGTACAACTCTTGTTCTAGAATTGCCATATCTCCAACAGTCTTTTGAAATTGAAACCAATGCAAGTGACTATGTCATGGGTGCAGTGTTGATGCGACACATAAAGCCCATATGATATCATTATGAGACCTTCACTACAACAGTAACTAACTATCCAATCTATGATAAAGAATTGTATGCTTTAGTACAAAGTGTTAAAAGTGGAAACATTACTTAATGGGAAAAGAAACAATAATACATACTTATCACCAACCATTATAGTATCTACAATCAGAAACTAAGCTACAACAATCAAGGAATTTTAGATGGATGGGGTTTTTACAGTAGTTTCATTTGGTCATCATATATAAGAAAGGAATTCATAATAAAGTTGTTGATATTTTATCAAGGCCTCCTAGTACAATTTCTACAATCCTTAAGAACAATTCAATTACTCATGAAAGTTACATTGAATAATATGTTGAGGACAAAGATTTTAAAGAATTCTATGCAATTTTAAGTCATGGTAAAAGAACAGAAGAATTGAATTATCATATTAAAGACAAACTTTTGTATCATTTGGGAAAGGTATGTATTCCAGAAACTAAAAGAGTCCATGTAATAAGGGAGGCACATACTTCTCTTATAGAAGGACATTTTGGTGTAGAAAAAACAATTGCTCAGTTACAAAGGTTTTGTTATTTGCCTCGAATGCATGAAACTGTGTTTAATTATGTAAAAGAATGTACTATGTGTGCAATAAGCAAACCATGCAACATAAAGCTAGGATTGTACACTCCACTTCCTATTCCTTCTAGACCATGGGAAAGTGTATCTATGGATTTTGTGGGGAGATTTCCTATGTCTAGGAAAGGCCATGACTACATGTAGGTAGTTGTGGATAGGTTCAACAAGATGTGTGTTATAATTTCTTGTAAAAAGCAAGTTATAGCTGAAAAAACAATGCAAATGTTCTTTGAAAATGTATGGGTTCATTTTGGGTTACCTACTTCTATTGTATCTGATCGAGACTCTAGGTTCATGGGGAAATTTTGGTCAAGATTGTGGGAACTTATGGACACTACACTAAAGAAGAGCACAAAATTTCATCCACGGACAGACGGGCAAACAGAAGTGGTGAACAAAATAGTAGTGCATCTGCTTCGAGCATATTGCAACAAACATCCTAAGCTTTGGGATGAACATTTGTGTTATGTGCAACATGCGTATAACTGAGCCAAGCATTCTTCTACTCAGAGATCTCCATTTGAAACATGTTTGGGATACTTGCCAAAATCTCCTTTGGATTTTGTCTTTGGGAAATACATTGTAGTAGACAGACACAGTGATGTGGACAAGGCTACAAAGTTTATTGAACGGATCCAGTCGATTCATCAGAAAGTATAGGAATAGTTGGATAAAAGTCAAGACAAATACAAGGCAAGACATGACATGCATCGAGTTGCTCATCAGTTCAAAGTGGGAGATCAAGTCTGGTTATACATCAACAAGGAAATATTGCAAGGCGAAGGTAAAAAGCTAAAACCAATTCGATATGGTCCTTTCAAAATTTTAGACAAGATTGGTTCTAATGCTTTCCAGTTAGAATTGCCTCCATATATGCAATTTTATTCAATTGTAAATGTGGAAAACTTGAGATTTTATGAGTCCCCTATGATCAAGGATCAATGAGAGAATGTTCAGATTCCTTCCATAGAAGATTTTTCTCCTGAGTATATGAATGAGTTGCAGGATGACACCATTTTGGACAAAAGAGTATGTACTTCTCACATGGGGCGATGTGGAGTATCTTCGAGTGGGATTGAAGGGAAAAAATCCAAGTCAGGCCAAGTGGATGGAGACTGGAAAAGTGAGGGAACAGTATCCTCACTTATTTATCAACTAATACCAGACTTTTGGTGGTCCAAAAGCTTCCAAGTGGGGAGGATCCTCAGGTCCAGAAAATGATCAAAAAATAAAAGTTATCTAAATCAGATGAAACCAATTCCATTTCATTTGTCTCGTCACACCGATTATGGCCATATATTTAATTTCTAAAATGGAAATCATATGCTAAAGTTATCGTGTTCTGATCAAATTCCCAAATAGGCAAAAATTCAATGCTGACGTCGACATGACATCATCATGTTGACATGGCATTGTATGGAGGTGACACGTGGAAACTGACCATATAGTGATGTGGTAGAGGAGTGGCATTCTGACTAGGCAATTGTGGCAGATGTGGTTCAATCATCAATTGACAAGTGTCACCTGGTGGGCGAATTAAATGGTACCATGTGGCCCAGTCATGGGCTGCCATGTGGCATCCCTTCATTGGTTCGCTGTTGTAAAATTTTTTGGACTCCACCAGAGTCAAACTTGTGACCTCCAGGCATGGAAACCATCTTGGCAGGGTCGGGCTACCAGCCCGCCTAAAATGGTGCTTATTATCCTAAGTTCAAATTAAATATTTGAACTTAACTTGAGGTTTGGGTGGAGGTGGAAAGGGTTGGGGTCTAGCCTCAGCCCGTAGTATTGTTACATACATACACCCATAGCTCAGCGCCAACGCATATTCACTCTACAATAAGTCTACAGGTGTGGGGCCACGGGACTAGCGCTCAACCAACTCCATGAGACCAGGGTTATGACCAGTGGCTAGGGTCGATCGATAGGGGACCTATCCATCCGATCAGACCCTCGATTGTGTGAGGGATAAATTTCTTTTCTCCCTTTATTTTTCCTCTTCTGAACTTACTCATTTTTCACTTTTCCTCTTCCCCTCTATTATGCGTTTCTAGTTCTATACTTAGTCGCATTTTTGTGCTCATGGGTTCTTGGGGTGGAAAGCTGAAAAATCATCATATCCATCTATATATTCACATCATGAGTCTGACTAAATTTCGTTCGTTTTCATACTTATCCAATTTTATGAATGTGAGTTCGCAGATAGGCGACCAGTGGCTAGGGTCGATCGATAGGGGACCTATCCATCCGATCAGACCCTCGATTGTGTGAGGGATAAATTTTTCTCCCTTTATTTTTCCTTCCAACTTACTCATTTTTCACTTTTCCTCTTCCCCTCTATTATGCGTTTACGGTTCTATACTCTAGTCGCATTTTTGTGCCTTCATGGTTCTTGGGTGGAAAGTCGTAAAATCATCATATCCATCTATATATCTCACAATCATGAGTCCGACTAAATTTCGCTCATTTCATATTTATCCAATTTTATGAATGTGGGTTCACAGATAGGCAATCTATCGAACTCGGTGCCCTGTGTTCGTGGTATACATATTGCACCCAAAAATTCAGTGATCTACATTTCGACTATAGACTCCTCAACTCACAAGCCTAACTCTACCTATTATGACTACGTCTGACCATCCAGACCTTTCCATACTTAGTCGACTCTTCAAAGTTTCATGGGTTCACAGACTCTTGGGTTCACAAAAGTTTAAAATAATTTTTCGCTCCCCTCCATCCCCGCCACCTTATGCACTTCCCAATGCACATTAATTATGCTTTTACTAGTGACAAATCACCAAACAGGTTTGAAAAGATTAGCATTAATAAGCTAAAAGATCGAGGACATCTACCATTAGAACGCATTAACAGGAAAATACTATGGGATCTGATTTTTTTTGCGTCCATCTTGACTTGGCAAAAATTGTTGGTTATTTTAGTTTTTTTAAGGCATCATCATAGTAACAGTGAAATATTGTACTACCCCACTGTCATCCACAAACATGCCATCCACAAAGATCTTGATGTCATGTCTCTCTTTAATATTGTGCATATATTACAGGTTGTCATATTTGAGAATATGCTTGCATATGGAAATGCTAACTCATGTTGTTAGTGACTATTCAGCACACATATTAAAAAATATTGGTTCTATACTTAGTCGCGTTTATGTTCTTGCAGGTTCCTGGGGTGGCGAATTGACAAATCCTAATCTTCATCTATATATTCACATCACGAGTCTGACCGATCGTCGTTCATTTTCATACTTAGCCAATTTTATGAACGTGGGTTCGCGGATAGGTGCTATCGAACTCTGGTGCCCCGTGTTCGGGGTATACATCTTGCACCCAAAACTTTGGTGATCTACAATTCTACCCTGAAATCCTCGAACTCACAAGACTAACTCTACCTATGATGACTCTATCTGTTTGACAAGCCTTTCCATACTTATTCGAGTCTTCAAAGATTCGCAGGTTCACGGACTCCCACGTTTAGAAAAGTTTAAAAGATTTTTTCACTCCCCTCCATCCCTGCCACATTTTTCCCTTCCCAATGCACATTAATTATTCTTTTACTAGTGACAACTCACCAGACAGGTTCAAAAAGATTGGCTTTAATAAGAAGAAATCTCGAGGACATCTCCCATTAAAACGCATTAACGGGAAAATATTATGGGATATGATGATTTTTTTTGCATCCATATTGAATTGGAAAAAAATGTTGGTTATTTTAGTTTTTTTAACACATCATCATAGTAACAGTGCAATATTGTACTACCCCATTTTCATACACAAACGTATTGACATCATGTCCCTCTTTAATACTGTGCATATATTATAGGTTGTCATATTTGAGAATATGCTTGCATATGGAAATGTTAACTCATTTTATTAGTGACTATTCAGCACACATATTCGAAAATATTGGCATTAATAAGAAAAAAGATCAAGGACATATGCCATTAAAACGAATTAAACCAATATTTATGGAATATTATACTATCATCCTCCAACGTTCATTTTAAATATTTATTCCCATTTCTCTCTATCATCGAAAACCTGGGCTTTAAGGTGCCTTTGTTGTGATGTTCCTAGTCATCCACATGTGAGACAACTTAGAGATGCCATTCATTCCCAATTGAAAGACGAGGGAATGGTGTGACATCATCTTTGAGAGAAAAAAACTCTATTGGCCAACAAAAACTTAGACACAAAAAAAAATCAAGTATCTTATGATTGGTATTCTCCCTGTATTCAATGATTTGGTTGGTTGAAAGGCCTACCTGGAGATTTGTATGTTGAACTTCTTTGTTTTGTTACAGGAAATTGGAAGGGATTTTCAAGTCACCTGCAAAATGCTCCTTTGTTGAAGTATATAGCTTCTTCCAACACCACATAGTTGAAAAATGTATCAAATCCTGCAGAACACACACGAATTTATCTTTCGTTAGAGGAGTCACACATATCGTGGCTTGCAAAATGGTTTGGAATATTCAGAAATGATATCAAATACTACTCCATGCGCGAATATACTCAGAAGGAAATTATAAATTTGGATCGTCACGAATGTGAGAAACTGCATGGGTGGTTGAATCAACATCCTAAAATTACAGAAGTTGCTATTTCAAAGTTTGTTGAGCAACTTCTGGGTGTGGTAAAAGACTTGAAAGAAAGTCGGATTCTTTGTTAGAGTTTGTTCAATGACCTCTGGATGTAGTAATAGAATCCACATACAATCAACTTTATATTGGTACTGCACATGTTTTTCACTATTCCTATGCATATGATTGCATCTGGGTCGAAGAGCTTGCCTCTCTTTGCAAGAATATTCTCCTCGTAGTTGAAAGTGGGTATATAACCAGGGAATGAGGATCTCAAAATTTTATGATTCTTGCATCGACGTGTAACTGGGAAGATTTAATGGGAAGGAATTCTGAATTATGGACTTTGCAACACTTTCTAAAGATTACTTTATACTAACACCTTCTGCAAGAAGTTTGACGTGTTCAGATAATGATTTGGTTTCTGAAAATCACCTTTTACTACCACCTTCATGTAATCATTTTGTTTCATTATTTAGAAGAAACCTTGATGTAGTAGGATATTCCAGAGTTGTTTCCATTGAATATCAATCTTCTTGTTGTTTCCCTTGCTTTGAATAAGGAGAATGGATTTCTTCTGTTGCAGTAGATACGATATTTGAAAAAAAAAAAGGAAATTGCTTAATGCTTGAAGTATTTCCTTGTCTAGATCAAATAAATCGCCATGGCCTCGCTGCAAGCGCCTCTCAGGTTGTTCATAAAGATCACAGATCAATAAGGAGAGAGTGCCTTCCTGGTCATAGAGTGCTTCCATCACCACCTTGCATTTGCGCAAGTGCTTTTATTGCTACCTTCTTTATTTGTCCTGGTGGTGGATCTTTCTATCCCAACCAACATGATGGAAATAAACTAGCTCTAGGTAATTTGATCGCTTCCGAGAATCTGAGTTGACTATATATTAATTTCGGTTAACTTAATTTTTTTTATGTATGCAAGCTAATGTTAGACATAGAAAATACAATTTCTTATTTCTTAAAATATAAAACAATGTATTTTTTTAACACACAACTGTTCGAAAGTTTCAGGCGTTGTTTGGGATTCACATCCTTCTAGAATGTTAATTAATCACACAATTAATATTGCTTGTGAAAATTCAATCGAGTCGTCGTCCACTATGGAAATCACATTAACATTGTAATGTCAGATAATAGATGTCTGACATGTACCTAATGTCAAGGTCATCATCGCATAGGACACCCAACCTCCAAAGATTTATCGACTCAAAGCAACATTGTAATTGTCGTGACAAAGAAACACTAAAGTCGATGCTCTTTGCAGGTCTGACAATCCTGCAATCTAAGTGCTTTGACAATGACATTCCTGCTTGTTCACTTCATTACCGCCCTGTAGTCAATGTCATTGTTCCCATTTCCACCACCAGTGTCGATGTCCAAAGCCAAAGCTATCTGGAGCCTGGAGTCACCGCCAATGTGGATGCCTGAAGCTGAAACTACCTGGAGCCTGGGGTCATGACTTGTTACACTTGACATTAGTATCAGTAGTGATCGAAAGTTGATTGTATGTTGATTTTGTTACTACATCCAAAGGTCGCTCAACAATCTTTGACATAGAAGTTGGTTGTTTGTTAAGTTTGTTACAACTTTGTCATAAAAGGTTCTATAATTTTAGAATGTTGATTCAAACACGTATAAAGTTTCTCACCTTCATGAGGATCCAAATTTATAATTTCCTTCTGAGT
>SNQJ01S0039487.1:112703-132691 GCA_010110895.2 Picea sitchensis
TTTTTTTGTGTCTGGTTAAACATGCACGTCAAGATTTATTTATTTTTCTGATGCCCAACACTTCGATTTAAATAAAGGCTACTCTATTCGCTCCTTACATTTTACATGAAAGAATAATTTGTGATAGGACATTCTTATGTGGTGCCCACTCTATACTTAAGAAAGAAATGGGAGGACCAATCCTGCTTTCATTTTTTGGGGTCCCGTAAATAGAATGAATTAATGACTCTATTTCAACAACGCAAATCAATTGTTGATGTCATGTTCCTGTTCAATATTCTGCATATATTGCAGCTTCTTCTATTTGATAATATCTGTGCATATAAAAAATGTTACGCCATATATATATATATATATATTATTTTTTATTTTTCTATTGCTTATGGGTTTCAACAAAATTTGTGAATCAAAAAACATCCTGCAAATTGGAAGATGCTTTACATTTGGACCACAAATAATCTATTAATATATATTAATATGAATACTATTGGAACAAATATAAACAAATTCTCTTTGAATTTTCCTTGTCTTCTTCCCCTCTATTATCCCTTTGTGGTTCTATATTTAGTCGCATTTCTATGCTCACGTCTTCCCGGGTTCGTGGATTGGAAGATGCTCATCTTCATCTATATCTTCACATCATGATCCTAACCGACCGCGGTCCCTTTCAATACTTAGCCAATTATCTGACCACCGGGTCTCGGTTTTGCAATATCGAACACTTATGCCCCCTGTTCTGTCATATACATCTTGCACACAAAAAATTCTGTGATATGCAATTTATGCTTTTACTAGTGAGAAATCACCAGGGGTTCGAAAACATTGGCATTAATAAACGAACAGTAGATGTTGTTATGTGAGATACTTAGCCCTTTTTTCCTTTTCTTCTTCCCATATATTATCCCTTTCTGGTTATATACTTAGTTGCCTTTCTATGATCATGGGTTCCCAGGTTGGCGGACTAACATATATTCATCTCCATATATATCCTCACATAACGAGTTTGATCAAACACCATTCCTTTCCATACTTAGCCAATTTTATGGCTACGGTTGTGGGGGCTGGCACTATCGAACTCTGTTGCTTCTTGTTTCATGATATAAATATTGCACTCAAAACTTATGTGATCTAAAATTCCACCCCAGACTCCACGAACTCGCAAGATTCACTCTATCAGGGTTCACAAAAGTTTCAAAGCATCTATCATTGCCTTTCATCCCCACTACCTTTGTGCCCTTCTCAATGCACACTAATTATGGTTTTACTAGTGACAACTAAACACACTAGTACAAAAAAATTGGCATTAACAAGCAAAAAACATTAAGGAAATATCCCATTAACATGTGTTAAACCACCATTTACAGTACTCAGAACGACCGTCATTCCTTTCTATACTTACCCAAATTTTTCCTCATGTTCCGTGATATACATCTTGCACCCAAAAATTTTGTGATCTACAATTCCACCCTGGGCTCCTCCAACTCGCAAGATTCACTTTACCTGGGTTCATAAAAAATTTCAAACCATTTATGGCTCCCTTCCATCCCCATCAAAATCATGCCCTTCCCAATGCACATTAATTATTTTGTCCTCTATATTAACTTCCATTGTTATGTGACCTACAAACAACACCCAGACCTCCGCGATATACAAATTGACTACCAGACTCCCACATCATCCCCTCTTCCATGTTACACATTATGAATTCAAATGTTCCAAGCAATACAATTTGACCGTCGAGGCTTCACGTCTTCTAGGGAAACATTGTCACCCTATTCTTGAACCTCCGGTTGGTGGGTCCACAAAATCTCCAATTCCTAGTCACTGTTTCATGTGTCGGCCACCTTCATACTTCTTTACAAATATGCAACAACAAAGTTTTAATGATAATATTTCATCATGAAACAACTTTAAATATCATCATTAATAATAAAAATCCTCAAGAAGACAGTCACACAAACTATCCCTACATAACTTGTCCAGAAACATGCAGAAAAGATCTTTCTAGGTAATGGGAAAGCTATTACAAATTTCAATATATTAGCGAAAAAAAGTTTGGGATACCATTTCCCTATTCCATACTTAGACACTTTTAATATTGCGGTTTCCCAGACTGACGGACTCAATTTTTTTTTTCGAATCTTCCGCAACTTGCAAACAGTACCTAGAGTTCCGTAATATACAAATTGTACGCTGGAATTCCCCGTCATGAGCTCGACTGTCCATCGTTCCTTTCAATACTTACCCGCAAGTTGGTTGTATGTTTATGATGTGGTACATTTCCATTGTTTCACATGCTTCAACGATTATGTATCAAGTTCGGCCCATCGTTTCCCTGTTCCATACTTAGACACTTTTTCGATTGCGGGTTCCCAAACTGGCAGGCTCAGGATTGTGTTTCCAATGTTCTACGACTAGCAAACACTACCCAGAGTTCCGCGATATACGATTTGTCTGCAGGAATGCACCATCATGACCTCTTTCGTGTTATGCATTATACGGTCAACACTTCCGAGAGATACAATCTGACCCTCGGGCCCTCACCTCTGTTGGTTGTATCTTGTAGCCCTATTTTGAAGCTCGACCAACCACTTTCGATAATTATCCATTCCTTAATTGTTGTTCCCTGTCCCCGCCACCTTCCTAATTCTTTCTGGATATGCAATTAGTAATATTTAATGCTAACACTTCATCATGCAAGACCCTTAAACATGTCATTAATGAGCGAAAGGCCCGAGGAGATCTCTTGCACTTCTGCCATATACAAATTGACCGACGGACTCCAACATCATCCCCTCTTTCGTGGTACACATTTTGTACTAAAAAGTTCTGAGGCATACAATTTGACCCTGGAAAGTCACGTTTTCTGGGGAACCATTGTCACCCTAGTTTGAAGCTCGTCCAGCCACTTTCCATACTTTCCCATTTCATGGAATCTCTTTCATAGATCCTTAGGTTGGCAGGTTCATGAAATCTCCAATTCTTAGTCACTGTTTACTGTTCCCACCACCTTCGCACTTCTTTCAAAGTATGCAATGACCAAGATTTAATGATAACAGTTCATCATGCAACAACCGTACAGACCATCATTAAAAATAAAAAGGCTCAAAGAGATAGTCACATTGACTATCGCTACAGAACTTGCCCAGAAACATGCAGAAAAGATCTTTCCAGGTAATGGGATATCTATTACAAATTTCAATATATTAGCGAAAAAGAGTATTTCCTACCGTTTCCTTATTCCATACTCAAGCCACTTTTTTGATTGTGGGTTCTCGAACAGGTGGGCTCATGATTATACTTCCATTGTTATGTCGCCTGCAAACAGTACCCAAAGTTCCGCAATATACAAATTGACCTCTGGACTGTCCCATCATGCCGTCTTTTTTGTTATGTGTTTTGCTTCAAAAAGTTATGAGACATACAATTTGACCCTCGGGCCCTCACCTCTAATGGTTGTACCTTGTAACCATATTTTGAATCCCACCCGACCACTTTCAATAATTAGACACTCCTTAATTTATCTTTTCCATCCCCGCCACCCTCGTACTTCTTTCTAAATATGCAATTAATAACCTTTCATGCTAACAACTCATCATGCAGGAACCGTCAACATTGCCATTAATGAGTGAAATGATCGAGGATCCCATTAATACGCATTAAACCAATATCTACAGAGAGTTATATTATCCCTTCCGATTGTTCATCTCAAACACGAGTCGTCGCATTGGCGCGTTCACAAAATCTCCAATCCTTAATTGTTCTTTGACGTACCCTCCATCTTCGCACTTATAGGTATGTAATTACTAGTCTTTAATGTTAACAACGCATCATGCAACAATCGTTGAGATTGTCATTAATGAGCGAAAGGCTCAAGGAGATCTCCCATTCACACACATTGGACCAATATTTGTGGAGGGTTATATTATCCTTTCCAACTCTTCATTTCAAACATCACATGGAGAAAATGAATGTTCTTGTAAACTTATGGCAGCAGCTCGACAACAATTTTGTGGAGATACAGTGAATATCTTCAGATGTGAGGACCAAAACTTCTAGTGGGCCAGGGCATACTCTTACTATTCATCCCATTCCACCCAGAACAAAGTGATTTGGACCTATGGAATCACTCATGCATGTTGTGTCCCTGAGGTTTTTGACTGTAAGGAGGTGGTCTCTTGGTGCACCAAAAAATATATTTCAATCCAAAGAATTTTCCCGCTGCGCGACCATTCTCCTGTTTCTTTGTCACCTCAGGTCTTCCGCAAGATGTTAAGATTGTCGGAGCCAACATTGACCTTCAGAGAACAAGACTGCAAGTAGTTCTTAGAAAAACATGATAATGGGTTGGACCTCTTACCCGAGTTCCTGGAAGACCCGACAACAGTTCTTGAAGATATCACAAAGTTGCAGGTCAGTTCCTTTAGAAATACATTCCAGGAAATTTCTTGGTTGTTTACAAGAATAACAAGACAAGAATCCATGACAAGCATTTCCCACATAGTTCTTTATATTTTGTACTTCACAGTCAAGGAACAATCCATTTTTTATTGGGGGAAGCTAATTTCCATTGAAATGTTTTCCCAATTGTCACGATTCAAAGAAGATATTTTTTTTATATGTAATCCTACTTGATTTTTGCGACAACACATTGTTGTCTGTTTCCAAAATTGTCTTTGTCCAAGAAAATAAACTATGAATTCGACCCATTAACATTCTGGTACCAGGACTTGTGGAGGCACAATCCATCCCATTGTTTTTATGAGGTTTTTAATGACTTTGTATCACCTTTCAAAGATTTATTGTTAGGAAAGGATGCTCCCCGTATGTCTGGCCAGGTAACCAAGTTTTTGGACAGGAAGGGGACACTTGAAATAAAGGAAAATTACAGTGTAATAATGATATTTTGTGCCAAGGAAAATCATTCTTTCCTTCCATGTCACATCATGGACAAGATGTTTGTTACAGAAATACCAAGGAAATACAACTACTGGTTGCATTTTTTCCATGGAAAGAGAAAAAAATAGGTCATTCCTCTGCCCAGGAAAGTCAGGGACTTCGTGTTCAGAAACATCAACAAGATTGACAAATTCGCAAGCCATTTCAAGAACTTGAACCTAAAATATGTTGAAAGTCTAAGAGGGTTCGACCCTAATGGTATTTTTTGAGAACATTTACTATCAGTTGGATTTACTAGCTCTTTTATCCATAGATGTCTGACCAAAGACAAAGATAGTGATGACAACACTCCTGCTCCTGACGATGGCGACGTAGAGACATTGCAAAGCACAACTGAATTATACAGACAACAGGGAAAAGGCTCCGGTGAGAAGAGTGTCTAGTCCCCAGCCAACACTCCCAAGAGCACGACATCATAGAGCATCGCTTCAATGACCCACCCCAGTAAGAAATTAACCCATAAATATTCAAATGGAGGAGGAGATAAGAACCCTTCTCGCGAAAAAAATTATATTTCTCACAAGCTTCCCGTGATGAAGAAGAGAAAAAATAGTGTAGGGTAGGTGGAAGAGCTTGAAACTGAAAGTGAGGACATGCAACTTGAAACTTCTATGGATGCCATGTTCCACAAAGTTGATATGCCCACAGATGCGATGCACCATAGTTCGATAATGGAAATAGTTGACACCAAGATTTTTTACGAATATGAATCCTTTGTATTCCAAAGCGCTGTTTTTTATAGCCAATCTAAAAATTTAATTATTGAAAAGAGATGTAACAAATAAGAAATGGAAATCTCATTCAAAGATTAAACTTAGGAAAATGAATTTGTCCCAAATCTCTCAATTTCACCACGCAACCGCAAAAGCTCTTGATGATTCCAATGGAGGAATTGAAGCAGAGAACGCCAGACTGAATGATCGAATCAAGGAATTGGATGAGTCTTTGATTCTTACCCCAGTGTTTGTCAATCCTTTAGAAAACACCGTGCCTACCACCCCTGCAGCCAAGTTAAAAGGATCCTCCAGCCTCCTCACATCCCGTAGAGAACAATATCAAGAAAAAAATGCAGCTAATTACTGAAGCCTGGGAAACATCACAAAATATAGATTCCTTTCGAACGAGGGAAAATGATTTGCACAAAAATTTGCAGATGGATTTAAAAAATGCAGAACGTTTCTATCTACAGACGATGATCCCTTTTGCCAACCATGTCATCAAAATCTCAGATCTGAAAACAAGACAAGAGGATCTCCCCTCCCCAAACCAGATCAAACAATTAAAAGCATGTTGGAAAGAGAAAGTTAAGGACCTACAGCTCATTGTCGAATCATGTGAACAATCCATATGAGAGAAAGAAGAATTAGTCAGAAACTTGACCCAAATAGACTTAGCCGGAAGTGCCAACTAGGTTCAATACCCAAACTTAATCCTCAAATCCTTGTCCTTAATAAAGAAATCCTTCAATGAACAAGTCGATATTTTAAAGGGGTTGTCTTTAGAAACGTTTTACAACATCCTTGAATATGGTGAAGATGACGTCAAGAATTGGCTAGTGGACTATTCGACACACAATGAAGAAATTGAACAGGCTCTGCATAGTATTTCTATGGATCTAACGAAATTAGAAAATGATATTTTCAACATAGAAATTTGTGATGAAATCAACATGGCCCCCATGAGAAGCTACATTGAAGAATGGATCCAAAGGAGAATGGACAAGCTCACCGACAAAGGGAAACAACTGATTGGCACGATTCCATTGGTCGTCGACAAGAGAAACAAAAAGGCATCAGCTTCATAGTAAGTCTATACTGATCACATCTTTCTTTGTTTATCAATCCAGTTATTCTACCTCTTTAAATAGAAATCTCTAACCAAAGGCTCATAACTTCCAATTTCTTCTTTCCAGGCCTTCCTCTCTATCGTCACACACTTCTTCTTTCTACAATCTTATTTATTGTACTTATTTCTTTTATGTTCCACTGGATCCCCAATCCCAATATATATGACAAACTCATTTAAACTTCCAAAAATATGTAACAGATTCCAGAAATATGTAACAAACATTATTAATTTTTGATAAATTTCAAATAAAACTAATTCGGGAACAATTTCGACAGTGCCTTGTGGACTGCTTTTGGAATGCTAATTTTTTTTTCTTCAACTATGTTGGATGTTAGGAAATTGTGTTCATTATATTTGAATGTTAATGTGTGTGATTCCTGGTCCTTTTTTCAAGGAACCTTTATTTCAAGTCATTGACATAGAAATTTTCTAAGTACCATATTTGAACTATACACGCCCCAGGAAAAAACTTAAACAGGAGTATCACATCTATAAAGTTTGCATATTAACCACATATTAATATAATATTATGATTAACTAATTCAGGAAGTTATTTGGGGTTCATATACCAACCCAATGTCTTGTGGCTGGCGTGTGACACACTGGCACGAGTCATCCTCTGCATGGATACCACCAGTACTTCAACCTGCTTCCCACATATCTATCTTGTTTTGGGCTTCTATTTCTCCCTCAGTACCGCCATAGTAGTGCATTTATTCCCATTCCAACCTAGCAGGGACTACGCTGCCATGTAACACTTTTTTCTATATGTTATTATAATACACATAATATGAATAGTTGAAAGAGAAAACACATCTTCTTCCTTTGGATATACTATTTATATGGACCTTGTCATTATGCACATGTTGTTTAGGCTTCATATTGTTCATGTCCCTTATTATACATATTGTTTGTTAATGATTATCAAATCTTATTTGTTTATTTGTTTGGTTAAGATTATGATTTAGCCATAATATTAAGACTACGTATGATGAAATAAATTCTTTATGATTAATACAATGCTCTAATGATGCTACAATCAAGGTTTTGAATTTTATCTTGTTCACCATTTCCACTACCTCACTACCTTCTCACTTTTATCTTTATGTTTTCGAACCATGCGCATTCTTGGTGTTAATAGATCTATATATAATATATTATCAATTGCAAGGGTGGGTTTCATGTGATGTTGTGTAGAAGGCCAACCCATCAACCAAACCTGAGAGCTTTGCGGTCTTTCCCACTTCATTTATTGACCATGCGAACATAGATGACCCGGTAGCACCCTGCAAAATCTTCTTGTTTGTGATGTGTCCTTTTGATGTGGGGGACTGATGCTTAGTGGAGGGCATGCATGTAATTTTTCTTTCTACAAGAATTCATTCCAATGTCATGCCTTCATTGTTGTAATAATTAATTCCAATGTCATGCCTTCATTGTTGTAATAATTAATTCCATTTCCATGGTTGCGTAATTTAATTTTCAATTTGAATTTTGGAAGATATAGGTTTAGTTTAAATTTTAAAAAATATAACAAACAATTAATGTTGATGGCCAAATCATTTTAGGTACATTGATAACAAATCATAACAATGGTATCTTGGGCAAAAAATGGTTGAAGAGATCTCACTTGGTGGAAGAGATGGTGAGTATCTTCATGGATTTGTAGATTGAGTATAGGTTGTTTCCCAGGGATGCCAACCTATAAACAATGCCCAATTTGGCTATGTCTTCAACTCCCCTTTCTCTCTAACATCAACGACCATATTTTGTTGGAAAGCAAGATCCCTTGAGGCTCCCAAGAGTCATTCTTGACAAGTCGGTGATAGAATAAATTCATCTCGACTTTTCCCACATTTCTTACCAAGATAAGGCATAGGATATCAACTTTTCATAGCATTAGAAACTCATGCATCCCATTACTTCTACAATTTTTCTCATCATTCATTCAAAATTCAAACCATAACTAAATAAAAAAATAATGAATTCTATGTAGTTATTTGTAATGGTGTTCTAAATGTAAATGAAACAATGCATTCCATGTATCTATTTGTAATGGTGTTTTGAATGTAAAAAATGAAATAGTAAAACAAGCCCATCTAAACCTATGGGCCTCTAGATTGACAAAGATCTAAGCTCATAGATTTAGATGAGCATATTCTATTTAATAAAAATTGCACAACACTCACATTTTATTTTCTTTGTTTGGGTCGCTCATTTCAAGAGTAGTCTACCATTTTTTGGCGATGAAGGAATCACATGTATTTTGGGATACAATAGTTATAATTTAAATACCAACCCTAACTTATTCAATCTCCTGAAAAATTCAAGCAGTTTGTCTTCCATGCAACACAAAATGCTTTGGCTAAGAACTATGGAAGTCTTCTCACCCTCTTTACACAATGACCTGGTTTGTTTGTGGGGTCATCAGCTTTCATGGTAAATATATAACCATTCAAATATAATTCAAATTACAAGTTCATCATGAAATATCTTAGCATCTATAAAAAAAACTAACATAATTTCCATACAATTGCATAGAAGCAAGTTTTACAGAAAAACCTTTCATACTTTCTTCGAACTAAAGAAGACTTGTTAAATACATCTCTAAAATTTCTACAAAATACCCACAAACATAGGTAATTTTGTGTGGGTTCCCCCTACCCCTTTCACACTATGTGACATAACAATCATGGATTTAACATATTTGGGTCTTTCCTTTCTCTAAGGACCCTCTTTATTCTCATGTATTTTCCTTCCTTAAGTTCCTTAATTTCTTTGTTTTTTTCTAGGGTTAAATATGATTTTCTACCTACATATGGAGTTTGTTCATTATATTTAGCCAAACCTCCTTCGATCCCATATTCCTCTTTTTGACAATTATATCTTCTATTTATTAGGTTATATCTAGAACCATTCTTCCCATCAAATTCCATGGAATATCCCTCTGATTCTTAGGACAAAGAGAATTCAAGGGGTTTCATTGGAGGAGACTTACCAATAGTTTATATCTTAACATAATCTAAGTAAAAAAAATTATAATTCCAAGATACTATGAGTTTCCTTTTGGTTATATATTCCATCTTCCCAACCCAAAGAACATCTCAAAATAAGTTCTATCTATCCTTTAAATTATTGAATTTCGAAAGGAATTGAAGATCAAAATTAGATGTAGAAATGCTTATACTTTTTCCTTCACTTTGTTTTCTTCGAATTCAAGATGTTCCTCTTCTTGATCATTTCCTTCCTCTTTTGTATTGATTTCTTCACCACACTACATTGAATCCTTGTCTGCAATTTCCATTGGTGGATTTGTGTTAAGCCCTAGTTCTTTTGATCTAATCCCTTCTATCCGCTTTGGTTAGACCAAGTTTTGTTCTTCATTCCTGTAATTTTCTAGAGCCTTTGGATTTACTTCTTGTTAGCACCCTGTAAATTTTGTCTGGTTGAATAGACAAACGACAGGGGTAATTGTTTCAACCAGCTTTAGAGCTGAGGCACTAGCCTGCTCAACTCAGAGAGGGCTCTCTCGTGTCACTTGATATATCTATGGAAATTGGTGGCTAGATTTGGTTTGTTTTGGGGTTTTTTATAAAGTTTGTTGGCCAAGAAGAGAAGGGAAACACAACGCTATGGAGTCAAAATTCTAAAATTGAATGAAAACAATGATCATTCGATAGAACTCTCCAGAGGATAAAGGATAAATGAGGCAATGAATCCAAGTTGTAACTTAAAATAAATCAGAGTGGTAAGAGGAAAGAGGAAACAAATAACTGCATCAGAGAATTACGGAAATGAATTCTGAATTAGCTAAGAAGAAACATACAAAGTTTAAATTGCTTAAGCCAAGAGCATCAAATGATGAATTCAGGACCTTTAACTCTCCAATTTAAACAGAAGAAAAAATCATATGGAATAAAAGATCATAGGAAACACATACGATGAGTGAAGACAAGACTCATATCAGCACCATTAGAATCTTTTCATAGAGACTTCAAAGCTGTTGCATATGTATTCAATTCTACCCCAAAAAATTACAATGGAGTCCAAAACCACTAGAATTGTGCCCTTGCACTTCTACCCATCCTTAATACACTCAGAACCTATAACACTTATACAATTCAAGTTCCTTCAGTGTGCAACTGGTTACAATAATTGAAATGAAACGTTTCATCTTCTATAATGATTACAAATGACAGTTTTCAGAAAAAACGTTTCATGATCCCTGTAGACACTCCAGCTCCTTCCTCTGCCACGTTCTCCTTGAAATGTAACTCATACTCTTTCAAATATAATTTCATTTATCAATATTCTCATTAAATATTTGGGAATAATATATTTGAGATAAAAATAATTCCCAAATATTTTTGTATCTTGTATAATGAAATTCCCATAATTTAATTCATGCCCTTGGTTTTTAAAACCAAGTCTTGTTTGCCCAATTCACCATTTCATTGTAAAAAACATTTTTTGTTACCATTTATTGTGTAATGTTTTTCCAATTTACCATTCCACCGTGAGAAAACGTTTACTGTGTGTTTTTTCTTCTTCTTTTACTCGTGTAAATATTTGGATAAAGAATTATCCAAGTCTTCATTCACGTGCATCTTCCCATTTAAACCTTTTGCATGGAAATAAGCATTAATGTCTTTAATTTGGAAAACGTGAATTTTACCTCTGCAAAACAATTTCACTGTGAGGAAGAATTTCTCTTATTGGAAATTCCATAATCATTATTGAAATGTACTCCTGGAAAAATGTCGCACTTAAAACATATGATAAATGTTTGCATTTATTATATCGGGCTTGGGCTAAAGTGGTTTAATCCAAACTTCTTTACCTCCAATACGGTCTGTCTTTACATAATTAACCTCCTCGTTACTTTAATCTTCGATATGTATGTGTGCCCTCCATCCAACCTTTGACTTTTCCACATTATAAATTGAGATTTGTGCCCATGATTTGACGTGATTTCATAAATTAAATATTGGATTAAATATTAATATAAATATAAAAATATTTATATTAATAATAAAAAACCCATTTTTTCTATTTTTGAAGGACTTTGGGCATATGAGGCTTAGCACATGACTTGTGGATAGGATAAGGGTGCTTAATAAAAAGAATATTTTTTATTTTAAATGGGAATACGAAAATAAGGGTAAAAATGAATGAAGTGATGGAACTAAGGGATTTAGATAAGAATTAAGGCTAGGTATAGGCTTGGGATATTTGCCAACTTTTGACTCGTGGAGTACATGACTGTTTTGGATGATCCATTGGGTGAAGGATTTAGGTGATGGGAGCATGACAAAGCTGGTGAAAAAGTTTGAAAATCTGAGTGGAAAAATAATACAAGGACAAGATGCATTGGGAAAAAATTAATGCAAATTAGGAGGTGATCTATGGTCCGCCGAGCCTCATCAACTTTTGATATCGGGGGTTGGAAAAAACGGTTTTAGGTAGACGTTTTTTTGCCCCGATGTTCCTCTGAGGGTGCCACGCGTCCATGAACGAAACCATAATGGTTTCCCCAGCCCGCCTTCGAATAATTATCTTTTGCGCTGCTTCATTCTCCGATATGCGCCTTAGCCGTTGATCCGGGCTTCTTCAAGATCGATGGTCCCCCGAGTTATAACTTTTGCACCTCCGCTATATTTTTCTATATTCCACTAGATATAGCCCGGTCTCCCAAACTATCATGCTTCCACAGTGATATAGCATTTCGCTAAATTTCTGAAATTTGGATCCTGATCTGAAAATTGTTATGGTGATAACACTTCTTTCATTCAAACCTTCCTTATAATTGGAATAAATGGTTCATGTTTATTACCAAGACAAAGTATTTCCCCAATTGTATATTAGAATATTGCTTAATGATTGATTGATATGAATCAATGATGTTACAATGAACCTCATGAAATTATACGTATATTCATTGAATATTCATGACGTAAAGGGGTATGTGGCCCTTGAATTTTTACTAACCTAATTATTATTACTATATGGAGGTGGATGTACAAAACTATAATGGAAGCTCGTAAAGATATGTATGAATCTACAAGAATGGGAATTTGTGACTATGAAGGTGGATGGTGGCATATGGAAATTACAGTAGCAAAGGATTAAAAAAATTATAGATGATGGAAACGGTATGGTGGTTGATAAATGCATGGCACGATGGTACTACAAATCGCCAATGACAATGTACGACTACTAATTGATTACTAAGTGAAATTGTACGGTCAACGACTTAATTAATCATACATATTTTTGCAATATTCTTATCCAACATACAAACTTGTACGATAGTGTTTGAAACATATAAATCATTGTATGAGAGTGTTATGTACTAACCAACGATATCTTGAGGTATTTAACCCATGAAATTGGCCAAGAGTTTGGCTCTAATTAGATCAAATGGAATAAACAATTCCTATTTGTTCTTGAAATTGAAAAAGTATTTATATAGTTGTATATTAAAATATTGAATAACGATTGATTGGAATGAATTCATTAGGTTACAATGAGCCTTGTGATTATATACTTAGATGCATTGATTGGTCATAAGGTGAAGAGGTGTCTGACCCTTGAATTTTGATTGACCTAATTATTATTATTATTATTATTATGACACCGATGGGGTAACCAATCCTTCCAAACATGACCAGTCTCATGACGCCATGAATATCTAAAGGGGATTTTCCAATAATCAACCACTAGCACAAAACATTATCCCCCCCACCTTATTTCCAATTCTTTAGGTAAGGTCTCTCTTAGGTCAATTTCAACTAGAATTTGTATTAACCTTTTGTCAATTTTTGTGTGAAAAACTTCTTCCAAAATTATAAATCGATGCATTCAATCCCCTAATATTTTCAAAATATGTTTTTCCACATTCCCATCAATAGTGCAAGGATTTTAACCCAAACTAGCTAAGTCTGCATGGGTTTTTTTCTTAGGTCGAACCTCAGTTTTCACCTTCGAATATCCAACAATGATGGGCCCCAAAACTATTTTCTAATGATTCATTTCCAAATATTATTCCAACCGAAGCTCAAAGGAAATCCATCCTCTAATTAGAGTCTAGTATTTCAAAAGATATCCAAGTAAGTCAACCAATTCTGCTCCATCCACCACTTTATTCCACCTTCAAAAATAATATTTTCCATGAAGCGACAAGTGATAGACATGTGCTCATAAGTTTCAAAATTTCCTCTAAGCCACATCTTCTCCCACTACTAGGTTAACTATGTCCTTCCTCTTTCTCACACATTTTCCTTTACATTTGTTCCTTCCTCTTTCTCACACATTTTCCTTTACATTTGTTCCTTCCTCCATTTGAATTTTAGTTTGTCTCTTTGACTTTGTGTTCTCCTATGCCTTCCTTAGAAAATTCCTTCCAAGTTAGGATATCAAACCCTAATCGTGTTGAATTCTCTAGATTTCTTAACTTATAAACCTTGCCTTCTTCCTCCCTTGGTGAAATGGTGGCTTGAAGTCCTTGGTTTTTCGATGGGAAAGGTGTATCACCATGTCCTAACATATGATCTAACCATAAAGGTTGACATTCAATGTCCTTAGAATTAGATTGTACCTAGATACTGCATATTTTGTCCTTGATTATGAAAAGCTCCATGATGTCACTAAATCTGATAGACTTAAGTTTACCCTTTATTTGGTTTAGAGGGTCTTCCAATAAACAATCTTCATGATAGGCATTGCATCATTTCCATGTCTTAACTAGTTCATATCAATAAAAAAAATTGACCTTTGAAATGTCTCCTCTTCCTCTTCGGAGTAATCTACAATGTATTTTTCCATCGCAAGATCATACCCTAAAATCTGAACCTAAGACCTTTCCAAAAAATGCTTTCAACCCATACTTGTTTGTATGAACCAATTTCAACATAGAAACTAACAAATATCATAACAATTGTTGCACCAAGAGTAGAAAATTTCTCTATAGCCCAGTAGGATGGAGATGTTGAGCCATTACAACCAAAATCAAAGAAATTACAATAATATACTCTTGAAGAGATCAACATGTCACTTGTGCTAATTGAACCTGGGTGGGGAAGATAACAGTCATTCCTCTCAACCACTTGAGCTAAACCAAATTGAGTGATAAAAGTAATATTATGTGTTAGTCAAATGTAGATACAAATAGAAATAAAAACATCTCTCTCTCTCTCTCTCTCTCTCTCTCTCTCTCTCTCTCTATATATATATATATATATATATGAAAGAGAGAGAGAGATTTGAAATATACACCTAATATTACCCGGATCGAGTGTTAGGGAAGAGAAGATACGATGGGGAGTCGTCCCACCCATCCCATCTACTTGGTAGAAAGGTACACAAGCGACTTTGGATGGATAACACTGCATCACCCTCTCTCCAGAATGATCATTAGTCATTTAAGTATGCAGTCACTCACCACAAGGTTCATTCCTCCACATTTTGGTATGATTTCAAGTCTTTCAAGTGCAGTAATCGTGTCGTCCGACACCATTATTGCTCCTAATATCCATTGCAATTKCRCACATTTGGAATTAATTATGGATGRTTCTTGATGCAGGGGGTTTCATTATCTYTGGTCTCATCGTTTTTGTTATATCATGACTCCTTCTCTCCATTCCCCATTTTGGAATCCTTGCTCATGTCTTCTTCTTTGTCTCAAAGACCATTGTTCTAGGAAACCTCTCCATCACCTTTTCCTACATTTCCCACCGGTTTTGGTCCTCTTTCCATCATGCCTTGTGGTGGTCACAGACAGAGAGGAAGAATTCACAAAGGCAGAGTTGTTGACCGTCATACTCAATCTTTCATGGCGCCTGTAGCCGAGGATTATGAAGCCCATACCTCACCACACATATGCGTTGAATTGGACATCACATAGGCATATGCTAGGGTGCTTCGTCAATTTGTCGACCATGATGTTGTGGATGTAGAAATTGGTCAATGGATTATGAACCCTAGCTCTTACATAGAACATGCCACCATATAAACCAAAATGGTCGACTTGTATTGTCTCCTAAATACTATGATGGGGAAGGTACCTATTGAGAGGAATGAATCCCATAAGGAAATATTCATGTAGCTAGATGAAATGGAGATGGAGATTCTTGGCCTTGGAAGGAAAATGGATCGCTTGCTCAACTCTAATTTGGATGCGGCTAGACTGAGTCATGTGTATGTGGGTGCAGATGAGCCTCCCCCTAGAGCTCCTCTTGGTCCATCTTCTTAAGGTTCTTTGTTTTCTATGATCTGGTTTTGGATATGCAGTTTAGATTGGTGACTGGTTATAGCCACACCTCAAGCTAACCTTATAAATTATAATAGCATTCTTAGCTATAAGGAAAATTGTCGCATTTATAGTGCCAGTCTACAGTGTAATTTATTTTTCAAAGGGTCTCAACTTCTGTTTTTTGAACTTTTGAACTGTCATGGACAACTCAAACTATTGTTTTGTGACTGGTTAGGTTTCTCGAGTGGCCGACCAACCACAATTTTTGTGTAACTGCTTTCTTTTACAGTAATGGAAAATTTGGGATGGATAATTTACACACAAAAAAAATGTACACCTAATATAAAAACTATTATATATAGAAATAAAATGAAAAATCTAAACTTACACAAAAATAAAAATAAATACTATAAATTTAATGTTCACATAAAAATATTACTAACCTTCTCTCCATTTTAACTTAAATTTATCTTAAATGATAAAAAGAAAATTATAAAATTTAATCCACTTTAAAATTAATTTTATAATGATTCAAAAAATTATAAAAAATATTCCTTTTAGATTTAATTTTATAATACATTTTTCCATAGCTTCCTCTATGTGAGCTATTAAATGTCACTTGTGGGAATTGAATCTCGAGGGGAGGATAACAATCATTCCCTCAACCACTTAAACTAAACCAAATTGAGAAATAAAAGTAATATTATGTATTAGTCAAATATATATACAAATAGAAATAAACACACACACATATATAGAGAGAGAGAGATTTGAAATATACACCTAATATAAAAACTATAAAAGTAAAATGAAAAATCTAAATGTTCTATATTTTGTTTTGTTCTTAATTATGTGGTCAAAAATTATTGGAATTATAGATTTTAAAAGTTTTTTTTTTTTTTTTTTTAAGGTAATTTTGTTCAAAATTTATTAGAAATTATTGGAATTATAGATTTGAGTTTATAATGTCAGTGCACTACTGATATTTTGATATTTCAGGCAATTGTATTCAAAATCCAGGAATATCAGGCAATTGTGTTCAAAATCCAGGAATATCAGGCAATTGTGTTCAGGAATATCAGGAATATCATGCAATTGTATTCAAAATATCAGGAATATCAGGCAATTGTGTAGAAATTGTTAAAATTATGAATTTGAGTGATTGATCTCTATAATGTTTATGCACCACTGATATTTCAGGAGGCTGAATCCATTTATACATTTAAAAATGAGATTGCACTCAGATATTAATTAGAAGGAGCCTGCAACCGAGATTGACCTTCAACGGCCGTTATGCCAAAGGCTAATGCATAACCTAATCTTGAAGATATACAAGAAAAATATTAATATAAACCACTGAATCTTATTTCCCTGTTGTTTGCACAGATGACATATCCGGACAGTAATTGGAGTCCCACCCTGTTGCACAGATATATCCACACATAATATTCAATACAAAAATATTACAATACTGTATGATTTTATACATGTTATCTTTGTAATGAGAATTTAGTATCTCGCGTAGAAATAAACGCAATGCTGGACCGAATTAGAGTGTTTATCATAATTTTAAACGAAACTTTCAGCATTTTAATTGTGAAAGATGGAAACATATGTTTTAGATGGCAAGCAATATGCAGGGAGCTATGCAACATTTATGGCAATTGAGGAGCAGATATACACCCTTGGATTTATATGGTTAGATATCTGGCAGTGTATATCTACGCACAAAATGACATAAATATCGTTAGCTCTGGTGCATATTGTTGGTCGTTGGTTTTCCACGGTTTGAGAAAATTTTATAAAATATTTTGTATGGTTTACACTCTTTATTTATTTATTTTCCTCATTATTCTAAAAATTAATTTTTTTTATTTTTTTGTTTTTTTCTTAATTGTGTTAAAAATTTGGCAAAAAATTGTTGGAATTATAGATTTGACATTGTTAAGTTCTAAATAGTGGCTCATTACCTCTTATTTGGGGCATATTACATTAGTAATGTCATTTTATTTATGTGGGCTTTAGTCCATTAGTTGTAATTGTATCTCCTAGTCTCCTACATATACCAAGGAGACATTTTCACTTGGAATCATTTTTTATTTGGACATTTTATGTGGGATATAAGGAGGTTGCCCTCTCAAAGAGACTTATTACCTGAAATTTTCTCTTTTTAAAGGCGTTGAGTACTTACTCTGAGGTTTTTCTATGCTATATTGATATTTGGTTCCTAACATATGGTATCAGAGCTCAAGGTCTTGGGGTTTCGCTGCTAAATCTGAGACACCTTGGAATTTTCGCTATAACTTTTTTTCTACAATGCGTCAGAAGGAACGAATTGGAGGATATTTAGTACACAGATTAAGGTACGTTGGGTTAAAATTTCAGCTCTTAAGGCCTTATACTTTCGGAGATACAGCCTATGTAAGATAGGGTTTTGGAATCATCCTGAATTGAGTCATTGCGGAATTTTCACTATAAAACTTTTTTTGTAATGTTTCAGACCCTGAAATCCAAAGAAAATTCACATAAATTAGTAAGGTATCTGTGGTAACAATTTCAGCTTCTGGGTCATCTTACATTTGTAGATACACCCTGTGGAAGATAGGGTATCTAACTAGTCCTATTGATCAGTCCCAAGTAGGTGTTCTGGGTAAAACAATCATAACTGCTTCCTAGAGTATCCAAATTGAGTGAGACTGGTTGCATTGGATAGTGGACAGTCCGTAGTAGTTTTGGTATGATTTTCAAAATTTATATCAATTATTTTGTGCGGAGCACGCTATACAAGTGAGATCTCCTCGAAAGGCCAAAAATCAACAATTTGTGGGGAAGTTACCATAAATTTCACTTGGCACATCCAATTTTGATCAGACCTGTGGCATTGCAGAGAAGAAATATCAGAGAACTACAAAAAAGAAAATTTCATACTCAGAAGGAACAAAATTTTGGAGATACAATAAAATGAAGATTGTCTAGAAGAACCACCTCAAAATCAAGGTTTAAAGTGATACTTTGCCAACATGCCACTAAAAAAGGGAACTTCTACAACAAATAATCCTCCAGACAATCCTACTTGGACTCTTGATGAAGGTGAATAAATGTGTAGGGACATAAATGATTTACAAAAGAAGACAGTAACAAAAGACGAACTACAAGAGATGATGGATTCAACGGAAGCTAAGTTGGAGGCAATAAATACTAAGATGGATGGTTTAAAAGGGGAGATCATGGAAAGATTGAAAAATTTCCTAATAGAGAGGACACCTAAAAGTGAAAATGTATCCCATGAAATTCATGATGAGAACACAAGGAAGATGAATCAAGAATGGAGAAACTCTAACTTTGGGTTGAAAACCAACCACTTTCCTAAGATCGATATGAGGAAGTTTGATGGCAAGGACCCAATCACATGGATACTTCAGATGGAGCAATTCTTTGATCTACATAATGTGCCACATTCACAAAAGGTACAGATTGCTTCTTTATATTTAGAACCCAATCAATTTGTGTGGTATCAATGGCTTTGTTCTCGCAAATCACTCGTCACTTGGACAATTTTGATGGAAGAAATGATAGCACACTATGAGGATACAAGGAGAAATACCTTCTTTAGCCAATTGATAAATATTAAGCAAAAGGGTTCAGTTACAGAGAACATTGAGAACTTCCAAAGATTGAATATAAAGGTAACAAATATTCCAGATAAGCACTTGATTGATGTATTCATAGGAACTTTAAGGGATAACATTCAACATGAGGTTCGTCTTTGGGAACCCAAATCATTGGAAAATGCATTTAGGGTGGCAAGAAATGTTGAAAGTAAAAATATGGCTATGGCTACTAGAAGGACCACTCCTAACATCTATCGAGAGAATAATGTTCCTTCTTCTAAAACACCTCAACCTACCAGGTTGACACCTCAACAATTGGA